>JAADYS010002023.1:0-11641 GCA_012931995.1 Fusarium albosuccineum | reverse complement strand
TATATATATGCTTAATCCCTTACTAATATAAACCTAGTATAATTAGGTTTATCCCTTAGAAGAACTTAATCGTTATAGGGGAAGGATGCCAGATAGGCATACATAGCGGGGCTGGGTTAACTGTTTGGGTGGTTTCGACCAGTTTGAAAGAAATGTCATGAGAAGCGTAGGCAGCGTTCACAATGTCCATCTGCTCAGCAATAACCTTGTCCTAATTATTGCGTCAACAGGTATTCTTCAAGAGCTGATGGCTAGGGTATACCTACACTAATGTTGCCAAGACTCAGATGAGGAGACAATGTGAAAGTAGACATCGATAGTGAATGGCTCTCTCTGGCGGCCGCTAACTCTCTCCCATTGCAGCATGGACTTGGAGAAAGCCTCGTGCGCCTCGCTAGGTTCCTGCGTCCCACATTGAAACTCGATGAGAGAATCTTCTTTTAGGTCTGAGCTGCCAACTGCACGTTACTCTGCACACGAGTCCACCAACCCGAAAGACAATTATGACGCTTTTCGGGGAATTTTGGCCGAGTTTACGTTGTGAGAGCCACCTCTGCATTGTTTCTTCGATATCCTAATCATGTTGCTGGCCCCCAAGGGTGTTTGAAGTATGGTTCTAATATCGACAGCCTCACCTTAGCATTTCGTTCGCCAAGCACTGGATCAGCAATAAACGCCCTCACTCTCGCACAGAGTTGGGACCTCTCACGACTTCTAACTGTTTACCAAGCTCGTGATTTGCCTGAACAATACGGAAGACGAATTTTCCCAGCTGACCAGACTTGGTATATTGATCTCGGAACCAAAGGTTGAACTGTCTGAGTCACGAAGGGTGAAACCGCGGTGAAGCATCTGAACAAGGGATTGTAAGATGTGAATCTTAAGTCAATATTCATTACTATGATTATTTCTCTAGCCAAATGCAGAAAGGCCAACCGCAAGACCAAACACACGCCTTATACTGATTAGTAGTATCACACAAACCATTGTTAAATATTTTAGAGCAAATTACGCAATGCTGGCCTTGTTTTACAAGCTTATTCGTTGGCTGCACACAAAAGCGTAAACGGATGATTACTCGATATCCTGACTTCTGGATCCCTAAGAATTACGAAGATTGTCGTAAGCTGGGGTAATCGCCAGATCCATTCGATACAAGAGCATAGGGTAACAATCTTATGGAGTAACAAGCTGACAGCATAGCACGCAGATAGATTAGGGCATGATCAACATTATCCCCCGCCGTCGGGAACAAGCCCCGACGGCAAGCGGTTAAAGCCGATAACCGCCGCAATTAATAAAAGAAGGCCAATTCCATGACTTCAAAGACAGGCGATGTCGCGGTCATTCTCTTCATTCATTGACCAGAGTCCGACAGTCTTTTAATTACGAGTTGAACTATTTCAAATATGGTCACATCTAAAGCAGAGTCAGAATACAATGCCTCTTCATCCCCTGCTGATGACAACTATGGATCCACTGAGCCCATTGAAACAGCGGGCCAGGGAGCGCGCAATTGGGACGAGTCCTCGGCTCCTGATGGTGGTATGGTAGCCTGGCTGGCCCTTCTAAGCTCATGGTGCATGCTGTTCTGTACCTTTGGCTTAATTAATTGTGCTAGAAACCCCTCTCCTACGAATCATGACGAAGCTAACGCGTTCTAGCTATTGGCACATTTCAAGGATATTATGAGGAGGTTCTGCTTAGCGATTACTCGGCTAGTACGGTGGCCTGGATCCCGTCACTACAAATCTTCTTTGCCTATCTGACTGTAAGTATGGAAAAGGCGCGTTAGTGGCTTGGCTCATACTGACATTTGTAGAATCCTTTTACGGGTCGCCTGTACGATCTCTATGGACCACGATACTTGGTACTTGCGGGGTCATTCCTTCAGGTGTTTGGCCTCATGATGACTTCGCTTTCGACAAAATACTACCAGATCCTTCTGGCTCAAGGTATCTGCACATCAATAGGCATGTCAGCCATCTACGTACCAGGTGGGTAGTTCAAGGCCCTTACGAATCGACAGACCATAACATACTGTAGCAACGGCGTTGATCGCGGGATGGTTCGACAAGAAGCGAGGTCTGGCTTATGGCATCGCCACAAGCGGCTCCAGTCTGGGAGGAGTCATCTTCCCCATCATGATCAGTCGTTTGATCCCTCAAGTCGGCTTCCCTTGGGCCATGCGTTCCGCCGCGTTCTTATCTCTGGGACTACTCATGACTGCCAATATATTTGTCCGATCCCGACAGCCGCCCAATCCGAAGCCTGTCTCTCGTCAGATCATCTTTGGACCCTTTTACGACATCAAGCTGATGCTTGTCAACATGGGCTACTTGGTCTTGACCTTTGGGCAATTCATCCCAATCAACTTCCTCATCGTCGAGGCCCTTGAGCACGGCATGCGCTTTGAGCTGGCTCACTACCTAATTGCCACGTTGAATGCCGGAAGTCTCTTTGGCCGGATATTTGCAGGCATGTTTGCTGATATAGCAGGTGCTTACAACACGTTTGTGTTTGTGTCCGCCCTTGCTGGCATCCTGGTGCTGGCACTGTACATTCCGGCGTCGAGTAGTGCGGCGATTTTTACTTTTTCTGTTCTCTTTGGGGCCACTTCGGGTGCTTACATTGCCCTGATAGCACCGCTCGTCGTCAAAATCTCACCCTTGGCTGAGGCTGGGTATCGCATTGGGCTGGTCTTTTTTCTTTCCTCATTCAGTGGACTGGCCACGAACCCCATTGGTGGAGCCATCATAGAGCAGTGGGATGGGAATTACACAGGAGTAAAAGTCTACGCGGGGGTCATGCTTCTAGGTGGGACTGGGCTGGTGTTTGTGTCTTGACTGATGTCCACTGGCTGGAAGCTGAATGTCGTTTTCTAGATTTTGTAAACTATTTATATTACTGTAATCGTCTTAACCGCCCAGTCCCTAATAGCAAACCCTTCTCGATCCTGAACCTCAAATAGCGCTACCCGCGTATAATTTGCCTTGCTCGGCTCCTTTCTCAACACCAACCCGCGAACCATTTGGGGGTCTTCTTGAGATCTTCCAACAGCAATCAAGTCCAACTCACACTCAGTAATCACCAACTTGTCATCGACACGTTGCACAAGCTCCCCAGCGCAATCCGGAATGATCCTAAGTACTGGCTCGTGGTCATTCAATCCCATCATGTCGACTCCGCACTGTCCGTGCGGGGCTGCTTTGATGTTAGGACCTTGCCATTTCAACCCTTTGCGCATCCGCCCCGTCATCGTCATAGATCCACTGGCTACTTTTCCGAACCCCCCTGAAACTTCGGCGTTCACGACTCTGAAGTCTTCTGCCACTATGGGGCTGTACTTGAACATGACATGGTCGTCTATACCGGCCCATGACCACGATGGCGTGCGGGCCTTTTCAGGCCGGCCTTGAAGCTTGTTGAGTGGAGTTTTCACCCACCAGTGCAATTGTAATGGCAATCTTTCGTTATTCCAGAGACCTGCTAGATACTGCACTCCGGTTAACTCCTGCAGTTCTGTGGCAACTCCACTTATCGCCGCTAGACGGTCTCCAGGGAAGGTTAGATTAAGGCTAGAATATTGGAAGACAATGGCAGCCCATGCTCCATCCAGAATCTCCTTTGATACAGGGACATTCCGGAAGCCGCGAGAGTTGAGACACGCGAAGAGACTGTAGATCCGGGGGGGCACCGCGTCTTGACGGTTTCGGTCGTCGAAGCCATTGATCGGGATGGCGTTCCTGCCGCCGTAGCCATGGCAGCAGTAGCAAATCCAACGTACAGCTCTCGAGCCATATTCCAGGATCCTGGGCGAGAGCCTCCACTCTTGAAATGCCCATGCGCGAAAAGCTAGAGGTTCTATTGCCCCGGGTTCCAGCCAGGAAAAGCTATCCAGGCGAATAGAACCAACTTGACCTCCGGGAATCCTCAGCGGGAGCTTTAGCTCACTGAAGTCCGTGCGAGGGTGCAGAAATCCTTGATAGCAGGAAGATGATGACGAGGCACAGATAGTTAGGCTTGCGTTCTTGTAGATGGAAGGCATCTGCAGAATCTCTTTGTCCGTATCTTCTTCGTCGTCCTGGATAATGCATAAACTGTCAATCCAGACATAGAGGAAACCAAGCTGAAGAGCGACCTTGAAGGTATCAACAAAACCCGGCGGAAGGTTTGCGCTGGGGATATTCCATGACTGGGTGGGCTTGAAGCTTGCGGATGTGCACACGAGCTTTTGAGGTCCTCCCCAGCAATAAGAAAGACAAGCGTATGCAGGAATATCAACTCCGGAGCTTAGTTTCACTGTAATACCGTGGTCTGGATAGTTTTTGAGATCGATGAGTCGCGTGGGCCTGAAAGGACGGTTATTGGGGCTTTGAGAAGTCTTGACGCATTTGCAATTCGATAGCCAATGTTTGATGTCATCAGTTGTTCTCTCGTTGTCGACCTCCAAGCCAAAGGAAGGTAACATGCAAGCAGCTTTGTCGTCTAACTCCGTTAGCGCGTCTAGACTAGTTTGTGAAGACCATAGCCACAAAGTTACTTACCTGCATAAGTATAGGCGTTCCAACGCTTCCCTGTGAGCCCATTCCCACAGTCAAAGTACGCGAACGAGTTTATAGGGTCCCCGTTCGAGTGTTCAAGTCCCACTGGTAGGAGGACAAGCTGGAATGGCGTCGGACTTAGGCACTTTAAGACGTGACGCACCCGCTGTGCCGGGGTACGGCAGCAGCTACATGTACACCGTGGTAGTACATGCGCCTTGAGGAGCGATGACAGATTCCGCCGCTTATAGACGTAAAGCAGCTCTTTGCACACCGGGCATGCAGATTGAGAGCCTTTGAGGACATGGCGAATTGTATATGGAATTGAGAAGCAGACTTGTCCTTGGACATAACTGTCTCTCCGGAGCAAGTCTTGGCAGTAGCTGCAAGAATGCAGCTTTGGGGAGCTGGTAGCGATCGAACTGGATTTAGATGCCATGATTGCCGTGTTGATACTCGTTACCCACTAATTCAGTTCAGGTTTCAAAGAGTCAAGAGGCCATGAGAAGATTTGAAAAGAAGGTTGTGGACTTGAAACTACCCAGGGCAGGACGATGGAACTCGGGTTTCTGGGTGACCCCGTAGACATGCATGCTCAGCCACGGCGCTTAGCAAAACTGTACGAAAAGAAGAATGCTAAGCGAGTCTCGAATATCGTTTATATCCAATCACTGGCTACCCCAGCTCAGCATCCTTGCAGCCGTCTGTGGAGCCCTGGCTGAGGACTCGACACACCGGGCGCCTAATATGCAACCCCACGCTACAAGGCAGACCCAAGCGCTTGTCGCAGGATGCGGAAGCTAAATCGGGTTAAGCCGGTTAAGCCCACGGCGCTTCCCAGTCCCGAAGCTCTGTGTGCCCTGTCTCGATCCACGCCGCCAACTGTTCTGGATCCCTTGCAGTAACACGAATGCCCGTGGCGCGAGGCAAGCCTTGGGCCTCAATGGGAGAGATCTGATCCTTGATGGGATCCATCTCGGTTGAAGTCTGTCCGCAGGCCCGGAACGGGGGGAAGACGGTCTTCAAGCCTTTGCTGTCGAGCTCAGCGCGCTCAAATTTGAAGAAGTGCAGTGCTAGGGACAATACTCCGTAAAAAGACTTGTTCACACCTAGTATTCGTTAGCTCCATGACCAAAGCGACACAGACTGGGCCAAAACATACTCGGGATGCCGAGGCAATACCTTCGACCGGCTCCATGTCCCATGTGTGGAACACCAATCTTGCCGATGACTTCAGTCGTATCTGTCCGCCCCTGATGTCCATTCATCCACCGCTCCGGAATAAATTTGTCTGGAAAATCATATGCTGTCGGGTCACGGTTAATCTGGTACGAATTGTACACCACCATGGTGCCCTTGGGTAAGAAGTGTTCGTCAACTTGCGAGTCCTTGTGTGTTTCACGGAAGAAGCCAAGACGGATCGGGGTCCAGTAACGGCCGGCCTCAATTGCCATGGCCTTGAGGTATTCGACACGATCTGTGTCGTGTGGGTCTGGCACTGCGCCGTTGTATACCTCGTGGATGGCGTTGTATGCTTTGTCTTGGAGCTCGGGGTACGAAGCGAGGTAGCCCATCAGCCAGTTCAACGTGCTACCGATGGCCATACCCGAGCCGGCAAGAGTAGTCATGAGCAAGTATTGTTCGCGATAGGGTAAGGGCTCGGGAAGGGAACGGAACATGTCTCCGAGTTGAGAAGGGGTGGGGTCACCGTTCCTGAGGCGCTCGTCTAGATCCGCGAGTTGTTGATGGCAGTACTTGGCTTGATTCGACCGAAGATCATTGCACTTTTCTTCTTTCTCATTAAGAAGAAAGCTAGGGGTGGGGATACGAAGCAAAGAAGCAGCGCGGCGCAGGTTAGAAGCGACTGTCTTGATGACCACGTCGGATAATGAGAGGAGGGGCACCCAGTCACTAAACGGGAAGCCCAAGCCGCGGAGCCGGAAGATGCCAATCTCAGTCTCGCAGATGAGCTTGACAAAGTCTTCGTCGTGCTTGAAGCCGACCATCGAGTCTGTTACCAGGCTGACAGTGGTGGACCACCATGTGTAGCCAAGATCCTTGGGCTCTGCCGTGGCCTCGGACAGGAGCTTGACTAGGCGGTGGTAGCGCCTGGAGACGAAGTGGTTGTACCTGAACGCGAGGTTAGAGAATTTGGTGAAAGAGATAGATTAGGCCTGTGCTCACCTTGGTAGCTTTTGAGCAGTAGTATGAGGGCCCAAAGTCTTGCGCAGTCTCGAGACATCGGGAGACCATCTGGATGCTACAGATCGGTCAGTAATTGTAACCAATGACACAGTTAAACGTAGAACCTACTACCAATCGTCAACACACCACCAGTGTTGGCGCTGTGAACAAAGGTTTCATGCCAGAGATCCCATTCAGGTCGAGTTTGGTAGTTTGCTCCTTGCTTGATCAAGGTCTTGGCCACAGCTGCACGAGTGTTCAAGATGACCTGGTAGACTAGTTAGACAGCCTTCTAGAAGTTGTGCTGTGACAAGACCTACAATTTCTTTACTTCCAAGAACAACACGAAACATGTCCTTGTACTTCTGGGCCCACGCGTCAAACGTGATCGCATGGCCCTTTCGCAGCTTTGGTCTCTCAGCATACTATCTAGTCATCTATACAAGTGACGCTTACCTCCAGGATGCTTCCAAAAATTGGAACCCCTCGTGGCCCTGGGACCCTCAACCCCGACTTTAGGAAGCTGGAGATCCACCCCAGGCAGATTGTGAAGGCTAACGAGGCAAACAGGGTCCAGTGGAGTTTGCCAGCAGCGAATATGGTGGGATCGCTCGGAAAGAGCTCACCCGTTGTGAGAGTGTCATTCATGTTGAAAATTAAATAATAATCAGATGATAAGCTCGAAAGACCTCGTTCTGAGCCTAAGCCTACCCCTAGGCTCTATTGTGATTCCATGAACTCTGTGTATAAATAGTTGAAATGCTTGCAGAGTTCTAGACTTTTACGTCACATCGTAGTTAATCCACGTGAAGACACGTAATTGACAAAGACATTCGCTCGCCCGGAGCTTCCTCAACCCACCATTCACGCTCATCACAACGGTCTTACAGGATTCAAGGCTGTGTCGTGCTGGCTCGGCTCGCATCCTCCGGCGATGCCTAGCGGCCGCTTCTAGTCGATCGGGCCGCTCCGTCAAACGCGGGGGACTGGAGGATGGGCACGCCATCATACAGGAAAATGGAGAAAGGCGTGGATACCCTATGTAACAACTTGAAGTGTGATCAGGGTTGTTCTTATGTGGACCGGCGGCCGAGGTGCGAGTATGTGAGTGGGGGCTACATAAGCTGAATGGCACTGACAAAGAGGTAAACTCTTGGCTTTGCAAGCCATATCGTCTATTCCTCTATGATCGGGTTTCTATGAAGGTGATGAGTACTGATATCGGTGAGCCTCTTAGCGGGTACATTGTCTTTTGGTCGCTGAGATAGTGGTCCTTTGTTTTTGTAGAATGGTGATATAGGATTGTAGTAGCAATAGAACGGACCCAATTATAACGATACAAAAGTCCATTTGAGTTATGACAGGACCCCGGACAGTAGAAGCGAGGGGGGGTAGATGGAAAGCTGATATAAGCAGCTCCCCGTTCACGTTCCCGCGTAGATCGCTCAGTCTGACTGCATGAACTGGCTGTTTTATACGATGATGAATTCTTACGCTGCGTTCCACAAGCATTAGTCACAGTCGAGCTTCCTATTTTGCCTCAGTAAGATACCTATTCGGCACTATCTGCCGCTGCTGTCAACGCGGGTGCCGGGCGGCAAAGTGCGGGCCTGGTTTCTATAGCCCAAAACATCATTCAGCAAAATCGTCATGCAATTGCAAACCCGACGGACGCGATCGACCGGAGTAAATATGATCGTTGGTGAGTCACTATGAGTTTGGAAGACTGCGTATGACTTGGAACTTGAATGCCAAGGCGGGCAGTGAGTGTTGATCACTTTCTCCCTGCTGCTCCCGAAGGGTAAAGGAAACTGTGGCGAAGCAATGGACCATTGATTCCCGTACGGCAGGTATGGGTACTTGGTCCACACGTCTCTTGTGACAAAAGATCATTTGGGCCGAAGAGCGGGCTAAACTGACGTGCCTAATATAGCCGGAGTTTGTATACTGTTACAATCTTCCACTGCCTACCAATTTGGCTATGATCCCATTCGTAGATCTGAGCTTGCGGCTCCATTATTAGGGTTTCCGCAACGAACTGCTTGCAGTAGCCTATCGGAACTGGCCCGACAGCCAGTGGCGTGGTCTGCAGCACACGTGCAATGCAATACGTGTATTGGAGCGTCTAAATCTAGGAGGGTATACCGTCCATGATGGAGTTGACAGGATTACACTTTGCATCTTGTAATGCCTGATGGCAACAAGACAATGAGACCTACGGTTATTAGATACGAAAGGTGCCAAACCTCAAGCTTGACACGACCGGCCAAGCCACGCTAGTGGTGATTGGCTGGAGATGGCTCCGGTCGCGTCAACCTCAGACTCGCATCACCCCGCCTCATGCCAGATTTTCATCCCCCCCTTTGCGCTTCCGCAGCCAAGATCCGCCCTTGGCCTGCTAGAATCTCCATGTGCGATGGAACACGACGCTGACAAGCGGCGACGTCTCGCGGATCTGCTGCCTGCCCCTGCGCGCACTCCTCTAACAGCGGTAACTGCAGTCTCGTCTGCTACTCGACTGCCAAGGGCTAGGAAACGGAGTGTTCCTGCTGCGTGTGAAGCCTGTCGCTTACGAAAGTCGAAGGTAAGTACATTTAGAATCCGAAGGGACGAGTTTATCGGTGTGGAATGACCAAGGTAATGGAAGTTCTTCAATCTTAGTGCGATGCCCAGCGCCCAAGATGCTCAACTTGTGTCCGCTTCTCAACGGCCTGCCAATACGCTACAATCCCGGAAGAAACCCACTCGCAGGCTCTGAAGCGGAAATACGATGAGACCAAGGACAGAAATGAGGTTCTAGAGGAGTTGTTCCAGTTTCTCCAGTCAAAACCGGAAAAGGAAGCTTTCGAGTTGTTCCGCAGAATCAGAGCCAAGGACGATGCCGAGTCCATTGTCAAACATGTCAAGGACGGCAACCTAGTTCTTCAGCTGGCCCTGACTCCCGAGTCACGCTTTAGATACCAGTTTCCACACGTCAAGGAAATGCCGCGGTTTCTGCAGACCCCAGACAATCCATATGTGGACTCGATGGTTTACGAATGGACCGTGGGCGCACTATCGACATCCCAGCAATCATCCCAGTCACAGTCAAGACGGGCATCGGGTAATGAGACCGAGAACCAAAGCCCGTATCTGAAACCTTTTCATGCCGCAGTCCTTGTGGACCCTCTGTTGGACTCGGTGAAACCGTCCACGTGGACAAGTGTGTCTACCGATGATGACCTCATGCGTGATCTTCTGGCTGCGTATTTCCTGAGTGAGCACATGTTTTTCCCACACATCAACAAGAACTTGTTTCTGGAAGACATGGCTTCCAGATCCACCAGGTTCTGCTCTTCATTATTGGTCAATTCGGTACTGGCAGTCGCCTGTGTGAGTGAACACTCTTCCTTCATCACCTGCCTACCCAATCGGCTCATTGGCGTTCTAGCACTGCAGCCGACGCATCCAGGGGCGTGCTGACTACTGGAATCCCCAAAGCTTGGGATACAAATTCCTGGCAGAAGCCAAGAGACTCTGGGACCTCGAGGGGCAGCAGAGCAAACTCACCACCATTCAAGCCGCTCTGTTCCTCAACCGCACCTGCAACATGGATGGAGCGGATACTATCGGTCGTTGGTACACATCCCGAGCGGTAGATATGGCGCGGGAACTTGAACTGTTTACGGTTCCCAACAAGGCCATGAGCCAAGAGATGCGGATAGCACGAGAGTTCACAGCGTGGACTCTCTTTTGCTGGCAAGGGTATGTAAAAAGCTGAACCAACGCCATCCTCTCTTGCTAACGACATAGGTTCGTCTCGTACGTCCTGTTTCGCCCTCCTCTAATAGCCGCTCCGCCCGAATTTCCCTTGCCTGATCCGACATTGTGTCCTCAGTGGTACGGGGACTTTTGGATCAAGTATCCGTTGGACCGAATGCCCACAACGGCCCACTACGGCCATGATTTCAAAGCAAGGGCTGAGCTGATGGCAATCATGAATGAGATTGCAGTTGAATACTTCTCTGGTATCCAACCCCGGGAGGGCCGATCAATGAAGACAATTCTCAAGTTCTACGCCAAGCTGAAAGCCTGGCATGATGCGCTGCCGGAGCCATTGACTGTAAAAAGGATTGTGCTCCCTTCACAGCTTAAACTTCAGTGAGTGAATGTGTTTTTACTAGAGAAGCTATTGGGACACCATCGGGATGCCCAAGAGATCCAATTAGCCTCCTAACACATTGGCGATGGTGATTGGCTGACCATATATATACAGCATGACATACCACAATCTCGTAATCAATCTCTTCAAGCCATTAGCCGATAATGAGCTGGAGGCATTGGATCTCGGCACCTTTGTAAAAGAGGTACAACAAACTCCCAAACAAGTAGTCATGAGTGCAACAGTCCGATTGGAAACGCTATTCCGCATATACTATCTCCGCCACGGTTTCGAAGCCATGGATGTCTTCCTTCTTCACTTCCTCAACACCCTCGGCTTCATGGCCCTCGAGGAACTCAAGACGAACAAGGATCCATCGATGATCAACGACAGAAGATGCCTGCTTCTCATGTGTGCTCTGGGGCTCCGAGAGCAGGGGCAGTATTACTACCTGGTCCGGACAATCTTTCATCTCTTTCGAAGTAGTATGAGTCCCGACGACGTGAGCTTGCTCAAACTCTACGCGCAGGATCAAAACCCCGAAAAGGATGAATTGCATCGACCGCAGGACATTGTTTCTGAATATCCCCTGAATATTACTGCCATCTTGGATGACCCCCAGGCACATCGAGTCACACACCTTGTTGAGACAACGAAGCTTACTGGTTGAGGGATGGGGGAAATAGAAGATCTGACTGGTTGATGACATTCTCAGATGTCTGAGGCTGCTGTATTTATTCAGGCATTTATGAGTAATTATATACTTAGTGAC
>JAADYS010002022.1:0-10001 GCA_012931995.1 Fusarium albosuccineum | reverse complement strand
GGTGGTTGGAAGGAAGGGTGGGGGGGGAGATGAGGATGGGGGGAGGGGGGAACATGAAGCAGGGGAGGGGGCCACCTGCCAGCCGAAAGCACCTTCCATCTAGGTAATGTGCAATTGAACAGCCCTACCTGCCTAGCTCCGTCCAGATGATGAAATGGATTAATGGAAGGCACGAATTAGAGTCTTGGCCAGGAGGTAGATCTCGCAAACCTCCCCCAAATTCTCCCACTTCACGAACCCACTCCCCAGAACGCCTTTCTCCCTCTGTCGATTTGATGCAGCCGCACCAGTGCCTAGTGGGAACCAAAGCGTGCACGGCCTGCTGGCACGGATGGTTGCTGATACACGCTCCGACTCATGTCAGATCCGCGCGTTGATCCAGCTGGCAAGTTTCGTCTCATGTGTCTACTTGAGTGTCGTCTCGGAGCTCTTCACCGCATACTGCTGTAGTCAGGGGGTGCTGCATCATCGAGTGTCCAACACCAACTTCTCAAACACGGGCGCCACATCCCTTGCACCCGTTCCCTCGCGGAGGAACAGCCGGAAATGGAATAACTCATGGGGTGCCTAGGGCCGGGACGAAGAGACGAAACGCCGCCAGAAGCGCGGTAGATTGCGACTAGAATTCTTCGCGGTAACACTTGGCTCGATCATCATCCGTCCCATCAAACGTTGCTCCACCACGGCTACGGTGCCCGGCAAAGTCCACGACCAAGTTCCGTGCCACTCGTACCAGCCCGAGACTTGGCTTTTCGCAAAAGTTGCTGCTAACCTGCCTAGCTGAGTTGCACTGACAGCAACATCTTCCTTCTCGAAACGCCCCTGACACTTCTCTGGAAGACGATCCGATGGGGGGGCCCTGCATGCAGCAAGAGTCGACAGGGGTAAAGAGCCGTCGGCTTGACTCCCCTTGTGTGCTGTCGACTGTCCCAGCAGAAGCATATCATCATGATGCCGAATTTTGCTGGGTTCATGGCCTCAACAAAGGCCATCGGTCCTGTCTGTCATAGCTGGCCTGGTTTGACAGGCAAGATCCCTTCTTTTCCCTGCGCATCATTCGCAGATCCTCCAATCTCCCGGTCTTCTCACCTCGACGGTGTTCCGCCTCTGTTTTTAGAAACACCCCAGCGCAACCACCCTGGCCAGCCTTCTGGTCAGATCCCTGGGTTTCTGGATTTTTGGATTCCTGGATCTTTTTTGACGGTCCGAAGTTTAGTGTACCTCGTCCACTACCGTCATTGCTTTCAAGCAGGGGGCATGCTTGAAAGTGCTTCACCCGCTGGTGGACCACAATGCTCGCCCGGCCGAGCCACCAGCCTTCCAAAACACCCAATCGATGCTCATAGACCGCATTGCTCTCTTTCCCCAGTCCGCCAGTTTGCAAAACGCCATTTGCCCATCGCGACTCGACCCGACACTAGTGCAGGTCCATCCATCCACCGTCCTGGGCGTTCCCGGCTCCGTGCCCCGGGGGCTCGGCTGCATCAAACAAAATGCTTTTCGACGCAGGCGACGGGCACGGTGCTAGCCTGGCACCTGCAGACGAATGAAGAGATTGTTTCAGGTCAGTCTACGGGGGCAAGAGTACGAAAAGCTGAGAGGCACTCATTCTACTATGTAGAATGCCAGGTGTGCCAACTTCGGGCAGAGGGAGAGGGGATTTTGACTTGGTACAGACCGAGCATTGAGGCAACCATGATCACCACCACCACCGGAATGCCCACGGTGGATCTAAGGTCAATGGGTAGAAAATAGCAATCAGTGGATCTAAAAGGCTAGACTCAATGCCCGAGGTAGGCATGCAGGCCCGAATTTCACGTGTCAGTATGCACTCCACGGTGAGGCAGTCAAGTCTAGATCCAGATTCCAACGGGTCACGGAAGCCGAGTTTATCGTTCCTCTGCTAGCCGGACTTTGAGCTGCTAAATTCAGATAGGACTGGAGTCTTTGACATCTTTCTTGAGCCATCGAGTCTGGACGATATCAGCCCGGCTCTGCCAACATGGACGAACCCTTGACCCCGGAGACCTGTTTCATGCGGGGGCTACCGAAAAGTGCAGAGCGTCACTGGATGCTATACCGCCCCTTGCCTATAGCTGACGACCCGAACTACCGTTAAGCTGCGTTTAACCACCGCATTTAAACAAGGTGTGTAGGGTACCGCTTGATTCGAGTCAGGATGCATTATATGGGCAGTACTTGACCCATTCCCTTGGATCCCAGCTTTTCGCATGAACCAAGCGTTGTTAAAGAAAGCAGCAAAAGCAACAATACCTACTGCTAGCATGAAGCCGTCGAAGCATGCACGAGGTGGTGCTATAACGGGGCATGATTGCCTCTACGGTGGCCAGCGGGCAACTGGACCTGAGAGGACGTGCGACAACGAACCAGAAACCCCTCGGGCGCGGGGCGCAGCGAAACAGAGCCAAGTTGATCACTCCTGTACCCAAGCGCAAGCTGAATCATGACTTGAGGTGCGCGAGGAGATAAGTGCAAAGCTAGTGCACTGTCTAGAGCCTGGCGAGGTTGTCTAAGAGATGCTGCTGAAAAACCCTTGCAACTAACTACCAGCTCCATGAACTTAATTCATACGAAGGAGAAACTCTTTTCAACGGCTAAGGGACTAGATCAACTAGAAGACCGTCGCAACGTTGATCGTCTTCCAACAGGAACCAGTGATGGATCCCGGCTAGATGGTGTCTCTCTGCCCAGAAGGGAATCCTCAATCTCTCTTAGGCCACACGCGAACAATAGCGTACCCGGGACATAGGCGGAAACGAGAGAAGCCGAGAGTGCTTCAACCTGCAGGTGGCGAGATGTGTGAGGGCCCCGGATGCTGTTCCGTGGAGCAAAATTGTCTGATCCGAGCTTCAGGCCTCAGGAGACGCGGTTGGAGCGGCGTGTGATGGACAAATCCAGTGTACAAGATAGCGAGTGGCCTTGGGGTGCAAATTGCTCTGAAGCCGCCGCTTGCCGCTCATAATCTACCAACGTTAGGTTCTGGATTCAGGATGATATCCCTGTTTCCTCATTCCATCTCCTCGACAATGGGGTCGGCTGTGTGTTACTGAGACGCGTGTCCCACCAGCTTGGAAGGCGAGCAACATCGAGTTTCGAGCTGCGCCCCCGGTCAAGGAGAGCCTCGCAGCTCAACTCAGCTCAGCTCGCCTCAGCCCAGAGGCGCCTGCTAGCATTCATCCAGCCTTTCGACGGGCATTCATCCCAAGGTCAGCATGCTGCAACCAACCTCCATCTCCATCTCCACTTCCGTGGAGCGTGAGCAGGCATCCAGCCAACCAACCCCTCGACACGGCCGCAGCGCAACACCAACAGGTGGCATTCAAGCATAACACTTCCATTAAGCCTTAGTAATTCATGCCTGGACGAGCCTCCTTGGGCGCCATGCCACGTCTTGTCGTCCCATTGACTCTCTGCGACCTGGGAAACGCCCCATGGATTTTTTGTGACACGGCTAAAGATCGAGGTATTATGCAGCAAATGACTCTCTTTAAGCGGTGTGACGCTGATTGGAAGACGTGTCATATCAACAAGGATCGTTCCAGCGAGATAAGCGCTTTGCGGATGTTAATGGAATGTTGCCGGTTTGTTGTAGGAAGGCCATCGAAAGGCAAGGAAGATGAATGCGCATCAAGCACGATCGAAGCTATGGAAACTCGGTGGTTTCACACCGAAATGCTTTTGTTCTCCAACAGCCGAGCATGCAGGACCATAGAGCTTTCACCCAAGATGGCTACAGTCATACCGAGTTCTTGATCATGAAGTTTTGCAAGACATATCACACAGCAGCCTTGAGGAATTGACACAACTAGAATGACTCATTCGTATCAATTGAGAGCAGCGAGATTACACGGTGATCTTGTCAAGCGTTGAACGAGAACATCTTGCATCACCTGCGTGGGGGGCTATAACAATCGAGGGCTATATCACAAAAGTGTCGCCTCGGTAATTAATCCGTCAACGTAGCATTTGCCTACTGCCATCAGCATGGCTTTCTCTCGCCTTAGCCATTAGCGCCGCGTATTAACAAGAACCAAAGAATTGTTGGTAACAATGTGGGCTCCGAGTTTCCAGTCTCATTGCTCTGGTAGCGGTCATATAACCAAGGGCCTCTCGGAGCAGGAGACAGAGGCTCAACAGGTTTATTATCCACCCCCGAGTAACCAATCTGGATAGCCGATTCTGTTGAACTCACCTTGAACTTGGCTGAAGCTACACGGCCAGGGTTAACCGACGCTCTCCTCCAACATGCTTATAAGACCCCACCACCTTCGGTAACACAACCGAATCTGCGGTTTCCAAGGAAGAACTCGAGAGCAAAAAAGAAGTGCGCAAAACAACATACAACACCGGGCATTCGCCGGTCGTCACCGACCCGACTACTACTCCAGCGGTCGCTAGCTTGACTAGGGGGAGAGCAGACGGGATCCCGTATTCTCTAGCGCCTGTGGTCGTATGTGGCAGCCCTCACAGCCGAGATGCTCTATATGGGGCCGATGACCGAGTATTTTGTGCAAAAGAGATGATATTTCTCTAGTAATTCCCTCTACACCCTATAGTTGCCCGTTGATGACTCCTGTAATGCCCAGAGAAAGCATCTTCACCGCTGAACGCTTCCAAAGTTTCCCAGTTCTAAGCAGGTCTGTCAAGATACACCCCAATCGCACGCCACAGTCCAAACCTCCCCATTGAGCTCGACGTCCCACACAGGTTGTCCCACCTCGACGATGCTTCCAACATCTACCGCCGCCTTCTGTCCAAGGCCCGTCAACCTGCCTTCTCCCGCGAGGAGAAACTTCCCCGCCGACGCAATACACGAGGTTTCGGTTCGGCCTCTGACCAAGTACATGCGCCGCCCCGGCCGAATCTCTTCTATAACGACCTTGATAACGGGGGCAGTGGAGGGGGCCGCGCCCTCCCAACCCTTCACCTCCGAGAGCCACCCTTGGAGTTCGGCAGCGAGTCCGCCTGGCACGTACTTTGCGCCTCGGCGTTGAGGGGAGAAGGCGACGGGCAGCCCCTCTACCGTGGGATCAATCTCTGCTGGTTTGAAACGAGGGGGTGCACGGAAAGTTGGCTGCTGGGGTGCCTTGGTCTCGTCATGCGGTGGAATGGCATCATGAACGCTCTCGATGGAGCTTTCTGTCGGCGTGTGCTCGCTCGTGGCCAAGTTTTCGTCGGCTAGGTAGCGGTGTTCGGCCAGAGGGCTTGACCCGGGCATAGGCGAAATCGACACCTTTCGCCGCTTTGGCTCCCGCTCTTCCAGGGGAGAAGAAGCCTCTTGCGACAAATTTGGCGACTCGGATGGTTCCCGTTCACTGGGCTCACGGCCCAAGACTTCTGCTTCATCATCTGATATTGCGATGCTGCTGTCGCCCTGTGAAGCGGTTGCATGGTCAGACTCAATCTCGATGGAGTCGTTGATGGCATCATGCTTCCTCGTCTCGGGCCTCTCATCCCTGTCACTAGAAGAGCTTTCTTCTTCGAGGTCCTCGGGTACTTCTTCAACATCCTCAATGTCAACAACGGCCCGCGCCTGTGTCGGCCTAAGAACTGAGGAGGGGCCAAAGCGAGGAGTCGAGTGGAATCGTGGCGGTCCAGTGGGGGTCTGTGATGCCTGAGTGCCACGTTTTGCAAGGAGGAACCTCCTAGGAGTAGGTGTCTAAGGCAAGTCAGTAGGCGTCATTTTGTGACTTTGATATTGAGGCAGCCTCACACTTGGAGGAGGGCTCATGGTTTGTGTGAAGGTGCATGGCGACTACGCCACGAGTCAACCGACCAAATCGAGAGCCCGTGGGCGGCTTGAGATTTCACGACAGTTTGCCGCTAGCAGTAAGAGTTGCTCCATGCGGAAACTGCGTCGAATAGAAAATGCCGGGATTGATGGCGGTGTTGGTGTTAGTGATGTTGATTGATGCTGATGAGTGACGTTCACGACAGAGGTGCAACGACGGCAAAATTTCGGGTAGGACGGCCCAGCATCTCCTCACCCACATGGAAGCCAACAACATGGAAGTTCCGGGCATCTCGCCATGGCAATATGCATTAAGCTCTTTAGAATCCTATCACTGAGAACTTTATCTTTTTACTATTTTCAATTAACACTAGAAAGTGTTTGGGCAGCTGACTTGTTCAACATTCAATTCAAGGGAGGATAGATAGGTAGGTATCCATCCCCTATGTCCACCTGTTCATCATATGCCAAAATGGACAATCCTATAACTCCTAGAAAACGCCCGGCTGTGCATCTCTTCCTCTTCTTCCTTTCTAGCACGTGATGCAACACGTTTCCTCTACAACCATAGCACAGCGGTACCCACGGATAGCACCATCATTAAAGCAGATCTCTTCAGATCTTACAAGAACACCAAGAATCATATATGGCGCGCCTTTCACAGCCGCAGAGCAAACTAGAGCTCCGATTTCCCGTCGTTTACCGCATCTTAGCCATAAGCCAGCTCGAAAGTCGTCTGGTGGCCATCCGCGGTTGGCTCCGTGTTCTTCACTTGGTGCAGCATGACTGGGGGCAAGCATGGCCGACCATGCTTCTCCTCCCATTCTCGACCGCCCATGCCGGTATCAACCCAGCCCATCCAGTTGTTGTAAAGTCGGTTCGGGGGAATCGCCCTGTAGTACCAGGTACTCCCAATATATCTTCGCTCCCGTCCCCAACCCATGGGGCTACCGCGGCCACCACAGTCGCCCTTCTCGCCAGGGTTGAACCACTTGTTCAAGAATTTGCCGTTCCAGTCCCGGTCCATAAAGACAGGATGAGGAGCATATACTGCCTTAAGACCGTGCAGGAGGGCGACTGTCTGCGGCGTCATTTCAGACGCAACATGGTTGCCACGCAGGTTTTCAACGTGCATGATATTCAAGAGACGCTTGGAGACTCGCGACTGCGTGACAATCGTGGTTCGACGAGGAACATCCTGGGACTTGTGTGTTGAGTCATTGTAGCCCCAGACTTGATTGGCAATGACCCAGTTGCTGTTGATAGGATTGAACATGGGCGAGACCGTGATGACATCTGCGTCCTCGCCAACTCCCCATTCGTAGTTGTCTTGCGCTGGGTTCGCAACTGGAGGCTTGGGGCCGATAGGGTTGATGAAAGACAACTCAGGAGGGCCCCAGATGATGTCGCTACCATGCCGCCCCTCGACGTCCTTACGGAATGTAGTGTCATACTCGCCATGGTACAGGGGAATATACCACCTCTCGTTGCGTTCCCACATGCCCTTTCGAGGCTGCTTCTTAACAAACTCTCCGAGCTTGTCTAACAGGTGGTAGTGGTGACCCGTGAAGCGGAAATCCATCTCCCAGTTCCAAACATAATCGAATTCTGGGTAGTCTTGGCTGAATTTTTGGACTGAGAGCCACTGTGCCGTATGGACGTTCTTCGACTCCGGGTCCGTCAATTTCGGGTAAAGATTCCAGACAACTTCATCGTTCCACAGGATTGTCATGCCACGGAACTCGGGTGGCACGCTCTGGGAGAGGACAGATTGATACACTTCGTCGTCATCGAAGATACGAAGGCCGTTATCCTTGACTTGGACCAGCAGAAAGACCTCATACTGACCGCCAGTCTTGAGAGATAGTTCGGAGACAAGCGCACGAATCACTTGCTTGTCGTTCTCGGTGTAGTCCTTGCCGGTATATGATCGCAAAAGGATCGCGGTCCGGGGCTCGGAAACAAAACCGGTTGTAGGGTTCCTGGTGCTTCTGCTGACGTGGTTATGCGTGCCCAAAAACTCATCCCGGGGTTGCTCTTCAGATTGGCCACGAGATTCCTTCAAAGATTCGTCCCGGACTTGGTTTGACACTTGGTCCCGCGTTTCATTCGAGGTTTCATCTTTGGTTTCACTCGAAGACTCACCCGGGGCTTCACCGGGAGATTGGATCGGAGATTCCTGGGTTGAAGCGATGGTCGAATCGACTGTGTCACCGATGGTTGCCTCAACTTGCACTTCAACCTGCCGCTTCGCCAGTTTTTCCTGCCCAGGCTGCCCAGGCTGTTCGGGTTGCTCGGGCAGCTGGGGTCCAATGACAGTTTCCGGGTAGACATTCAAATATTCGTTGACGCGTTCTCTGTTCATGTCGAACCGCTGAGCGTTTCGATGAAGACAGGCTCGCTGGAGATCACCCCAGTTGACGGTGTCCCAGTTGAGAGGTTGGGGCTCGCCACCGACTTTCTTGAATTGACGATGCAGACCATAAGGGCCAAGCCGTGTCTCCCGCTCCCAGCAGAGGTTGGGGTCCATGTTCAAGGCGTCATAGCTGCCAAAACGAGGTAGAGGCCATTCATGAGGTCGACCCTTAAAGACAAGCAAATCCTCGACAGTCTCCCCGGTGGCGCCCTTGCAGGGAAAGTGCTGAGCATAACCTGCATCCTTCCACTCGATGCTGTTGTATTTGGGGTACGGGTCGTAGCGGACAGGCTTCTCGGCGCTGTACTCGACGTCGGCATCTGGGTCGAACCTCAGGTCCTTACTGAACTCGTCCGACCGACCTTCCTGAAACTCGAGGTTCGCCAACGTCTTTCCATAGATGAGGTTGGAATTAGGGAAGCTATATCGCTGTAAGCTCGAGGATCACATGTGTTGATGAATGCTTTGGGCACTTACTTGGATGTAACGGAATATGCATGCCTCCATTCTTTCCTCATATCTTTCTCGTGCTGTAGCTTGCCGAGATCCCCAAAGCCCCGATCCTTTCCATCGGTCTCGTAGCCTGGTTCAACGTCGTTCGGGTCCTCACCATCCGTGGGATCCCACCAGTCCTTCAGGTCTTGGGCCGTGAGTTCCCAAAGCTCCCTCTGAATGCTAGAGTATTGGGAGTCGTCGGTTTGTTGGTTGGCTTGGGGGTTGGCGCTGTTTGCGTTCCCCGGCTGGGACTTGGGGTTGTAGGGGACAACTTGGACATGCGGACCGGGTCCACTGAACAGGAGGTAATAGGCGGACACCATGGCGAAGACGATGATGACGACGGGCCTAGGCCGGGGCTTGGCGCCGAACATGCGCCGTCCATGAGGATGCCATTTCTTCATGGTGGGCGACGGGTCTCGAAGGAGTCGGCTGGTAAAGGACAGCGAAGTTGGATCGCTCGGGATCGATCGATAGATGCTATGATGGCAATTGGCAAAGATGTAACAATTCGTTGGACAGCAATCAGGAGTGCATCATGCGGTGGACCACGAGAATATTGTCACCGGCGGTAGTCGCGGCGATGCAAGGGATGTCGTCGGCAAGGAGTCGTTCCAAGGCCAAATAGCTTCAGCCTCGCTCGGTCGGCCGCAAACACGTTCGCTTCGGAGCCGGCTTGTTGTTCCAAAGGAGTGTCGCGGCTTCTGTCAAAGAGAGCCAACAAGGACAAACAGGGCAAGTTGCGACGCTGCAAAGGAGAAAACAAGAAGAAAATCGGGTCAGACGCTGCGTCTTGGGGGACGATGCGAATGACGAGAAAAGGGAGAGAAGGATGTGAAGGGAGGGAGATGATGGAATGGGTGTGGATGACGAGGCGCGGGATTGGATGGATGGCGGGCTGCAGTGCAAATGCGAGGCTCTAATTAGGGGGGGGTTGCAGAGGCAGGAGGTGGCGCGGCGTTGGCGCGTACGCCGCCGTTAGTGGAGGGGCAGCCCCAGCCCCAGAGACCCTACAGTACCTAGGTACAAACAGCGCCAGGTTCCACTCTAACTGTGAGCTGGACGTTGGGAGATGCGATAAATTCCAGAACACCCAGAGAGGGGAATGGAATCTGGATACAGGCGTGTCCTCTTGTTTCACTCTGTGCTCTGTCATAGGACCAAGTTTGTCGGCTATCTGGTGGGTAAGACTCAGCCCACCAAAACCTAAGCTGATCTAATACTAGAGAATATAAACTCAAGCTTCGCTAAGTGCCTAAAGGGGGTTATATAGTATCTATAGCCTTATTAATAAAAAAAAAAGAGCCCTTATATAAGGGAATTAAACCCTAGCCTTTA
>JAADYS010002016.1:0-24116 GCA_012931995.1 Fusarium albosuccineum | reverse complement strand
ATATATATTACTTTTAATAATATTAATAATAATTTCTTAGTCTTTATTTTAATAAATTCTTTTAAAAGTATTTCTTTTTTCTTATTTTTCTTAATCTTTTTATAAATAGGTATTTAAAGGAAATATATTAAAATAAAAATTCTTTTTAGTTATACTAACTATATATCTAATATATATTTTAATTTTATAACTTATAAGTATAGGTAGGGCTTATAATTAATATTTATATTAATAGGGTAGAAATTTAATACGTGGCTAAAGGGGGGTAGTGGCCAAAGGTGGGGTCCCCTTGTTATATCGATTCCGCTCCAGACAAAGGATCACTGGACTACTGGGAACCTGAGACAGAAAATGAAGCATTATTCATTACGAGTGAATAAATAAGCCCGTCTAGTCAATTCTAACAGCGCATTGAGAAGACTTTCAGCCGAAAATAGAGAAACACGAGACCACATACGGAGCATATACTAGAACGAATTTGCTGATCTTGGGAGCGCGGTACCTCTCTCGTAATTACAAATGCGGCTCTTCTCTAGAAGCGTGGATTCGTAATCCTTTCACAATAGCTGAGGCTTTGCATAAGGTTGATTCAAAGTGCAGTCCGCGCCTGGTCATCTGCCATAGGCGAGACTGAGACACGCATACAGGGATCCTTTTAGGCTGAGGAGTACGCGGCCAGCCAAATCGCGCACTATTCTAACAGCCAATACCCTACAAAATGTACTCACCGGTTTCTTATTTCATGTGGCAAGTTCAGGTGGCCACGCCCGGGTGGCCCGTATCGATCTGCGTTGGCCGGGGCATGGATCAGCAGCAGTTTGGTGGGGTGCTGTCAACGGTGCCAACAACATTCCTATGTTGTGTAGCCCCAAACTACATAAGCCAGAGCCGAGTCTGATGGAAATCAGGCCATTGTGCAAAAAACAAAAACAAAAAGCGGCCCGTTTTGCGGCAGGCTCTGAACCAACCACCGAGGCTGCTACGTCAGACTTAATCTCATTCTCCTACAAGATTATTGTTCTTTGAGGCTCACTGAATTTGTGTCGAGAGGAAAATACTGTAGAGGCAGACTTTGAGTGAACGAGAAAAAATGGAGTCGGCAACCCTGAGTTTATGCTCAACCATGCAAGAATGGGTGCTTGCTTCTTCAATTTCCGGAGCCTGATAGGGAAATAAGGCGAATGCCACCTCTTCGACCCGCCATCATGCCGTGTGACCTACGACAAACCAATTTAGGAAGTTCGCAATATTTTCACCTTGGCAATTAGGCTCTTGAGGCCCTCATTCTGGAATCTTGACTGGAAAACATGCTTCAGCTTGCCAAAAATACCATCCATCGTCGGTTAGCTCCAAGCCACCACTTTGTAGAAAGTATTGGTAGCGTGGCATAGCTATTCTTGTACGCATCGGCACATTGGGGAGACACAAAAGAGAACTGGCTGAATGTTCGGCAGGTGTGCATCCGAATGCGCTCCAGCTTGGCGTCATTGTTAGAGGTGTAGTTAGTCTTCGGTAGAAAGTCAAGGGAACTTTTTGTCATCCATCCCAAAATGCTTGCTTAAAAATGAACCGCCTCCGACCGGAGCCTCATCTACCGTACTTGGCAGCAGCATGTAGCTGACAGAGCTAGACACCATCACCGTTCTAATAAGGTAATTCTGGAGACGGATGCTTCGGTATGCAGTGCTCTGCCATTTGGGTGGCTGTAAGGCAACCAATGAAATGCGCCCTTGTTCGGATTCGCAAACGTAAAGTGCACATGGAGCGACTATATCTCCGAGGGGCGAGGGGCGAAGGGCGAGAGGAGGTTGTGCTTGGCGTTGATCGCCAGAATTATAAAGTACGCCTGCTTCAATCCGTCTAGGAAAATTCAAGTCGAACATCAGAGCTCTCTCAAGACAGCCCCAACAGCACTATCAACGAGCTGCAATGGAGCCTGACAACCCAACGTGCCACTCCAACATGGCCAACAAACGAGATTCACAGATTCCCTCTCCCTGGTCTCCTAGCCAGTCGACTGAAGCGGGCTCACGACTTCACTCACCATGGCTTCTCGATCCATTGAGCCCTGATCTTCGGAACTCTACCTTCATGCCTCGCAAACAAGACAGCCGGATGGAGCTTCTTGGCCACGGACAAGATGCCGAAGCGAGAGCTGGTTTGGGTGTATTTCATCCAGCAGATCTTGGCAACAAAGGCAGCCAGCCTGACACTTGGTGGAAGAAAGCGATCAAGAGCAAGTGGTCAATGGTCATCTTCCTCTTGCTTGGGGTCGGTAGTACTCTGGGTCATCACTTCCTCTACAATCATCTCCACGGCCGGGAGGACAATAGCCAGGAATGGTGGCTTCGACTTGGCCAATTCATATCATTTGTTGCCAAAGCAAACTTCGTCGTTTCTATCCTCATGGCCCACCAACAAGTTGTCTGGAGGTCCATTGGGAGACAGGACTACTCAGTCGACGCCATAAACTCCCTCTTCGGAGCTGTGCACAATGTTACAGAGCTCTTCAACAGAGAGGCCTGGGGAAAATCTTGGTTCTTGATGTTTCTTGCTATATATATCTGGGCCAGTCCTCTCGTTGTCATCTTCACCTCGGCTACTCTTAGTGTTCGCCCTGGCATGGAAAGACAAGACAATGTTAACTGTCAATCCGTCCGGACTCTCAACTTCTCCCATGAGAGGACGAACGTATGGAACAAGCCCACCAAAGCCAAAAATCAGTCGTTGCTCGGCCTCTCTCTTTCTTTCTGGAACACGACCTTCGACGGTGATGACGGAGGCCCAGATGGTATCGAGTATTGGACATCGCCTAGTGTTCAGTTCAGTGCCATCGCCTCTAAGGCGCTATATGGGAAAGAAGCTATCCAGAGGGATGGTGTAGCAATGGATGTTTGCGGATCTGGCTGGAATTGCTCCACCACGATCAACTTTCTCGGGCCTGGGTACCGGTGTGACATAATTGCCGAGGGGAAGGATGACACCATCAAGAAGTATGGCGGCATAACCCCTCCTCGCGATTTGAACATGAGCATGCTGGCCCCGAATGGGAATTTCACATACATTGCTGTCGCCGACGAGGGTGAGTATGCTGGAGAGCAGGTCGAGCTCGGCGGCGGAGAAAACGGAAACAAGCCCCTTCAAGATCCGCCGTACCCCCAAAACCTCGGCGCTTTTAGGACTGAGCCCCTTATTTGGCTTGGATATTCCGAAGCGGACGATTTCACTGTAGAATACTCCAAAAACTGGACTCAGGAGAAGTTGCAGAGTCATTTTACTCCAAGAGTCTTTGCCTGCGAGCACTGGGAAGTCAATTACACGGTAAACCTCAACTACACCGGCGGCCTCCAGGCTTATACCGTACTGGATAGAGGCTATATGCGCAAACTCATCGACACGACCTATGTTAGAGGCAACAAGAGCGTAGGCGGAACTATGGACGAGACGGTAGCGACGCCCGAAAGCAATTATGTTCGCCCACAAGACGGTATGGAGGATTATCGACTTACTGCTGCATATCATTCTTTGGGGAAGGAGCTTCGCGATTTTATCAAGGGGACATTGAAGCAGCCCTTTGCAATCGCAAATGGAAAGTTCCTCTCCTCACGTCTCCTTGATCGACACGACTGGCTCGCCGTCCCCAACCTGGAAGATGTGGTAAGAGACCTATACGAGGATCTCATCATTTCTCTGTTCTCGGACCCGCAAATCCTCGCCGTTTCGTGGGCAGCCAACCCAAGCGAACGCACTGGTGTAGCTAAAGGAGGGGCCGAGACGGCATATCCATGTGTACGCGAGCGAACAGCCAACTTCTTCCACTATAGGTGGCAAACTTTGGTTGGTGTCTACTCGGCATCCTTCTTCATTGCCTTGGTGGCTGTGATCTACGGAATATCTGCCATGTACAAGGATGGGGTCAAGGAGCAGCGTGAGATGAACTTTGCGTCCCTTGTTGAGGAGGCGAATAAGCGGATGAGTTTAAGCCAGGAGGACTATCGCAGGAGCAAGATCGGATATGGGCCTATGGATGACGCTTCTAGTGGGCGAGCTGTACCTGTGGTTAGGGAGCCTTGAACGATTTGAGTGGCGGAGGACTGTGACATGCGTTCAGATTGTGTGGTGGGAATTTTCTTAGTAGGCGTAACTGTTATTTCCTTGTAATTTTTTCTTAATCATATTAATATTAGGAGTTGGAGATCGTCATAGATATCATAAATACTAATACTTTATGATGATTGGGCTCAGTTGTCGTTCACGCCCTAAACTCCTCCAAAAATGACGCCGAAGATCCCGGCCCAGCCTGACCCGCTTCTTAATTCTCGGATCCGGGCCGGGGCCGGCCTCGATAATTTTAGTTAAAGCTCCACTTATTCTGAGTTAGTGAGACTGATATCTGATTAGAATTGGGGCAAGAGACTCCGAGGCCGTCATCGGAACCTTATCTCCAGCTTTCTGACTTGCACGTACTCAAGTAACGAGGGGATGCAGAACTTTGCGCCGTGATATTTGCGGAAAGTACTCCCCACAAGCCTTGATAAGACTTGATACTCCTCATATCAATCCACAAAAAGATAACCTCAACTACCCTCGCCATGCCAGATATCATCGATGTTATCATTGTGGGCGCAGGTCTAAGCGGCCTTCAAGCAGCTCTGGATCTGCACCAAGCTGGTCGATCTCTCCTCGTACTAGAAGCCCGCGATCGTGTTGGAGGTAAAACACATTCCGTGGATCGGCCAGACAGAAAAGGCAGACAGGAGCTTGGTGCGGCTTGGACGAACGATACAAACTAGTCATACGTCTGGAGCTATGTCAGGCGGTTCAACCTGACTCCAGTCTACCAAAACATTGAGGGTTCCGTGGCTAGCGAAGACGAAGATGGCAACTGCCACCTGTTTCCTTTCAATGGAATGCCACAGGTAAGAAGCATACATGGCTACGGGCTTCCATAGTCATGCTAACATCTTGCAGTTTGAAACCCAAGACGTTGACAATATTGTCGATATTCGCAACAAAGTTGAGGCAGCATCACTCGACAGCAGCAACTTCAAGCAACCCAAGCGAGCGGAACTCGATGAACTCACCTTTGAGGAGTGGCTTCAAAATGCTGGTGCTGGAAAGAGAGCACTTCTTACGGCTCGAGTCTGGTGCCGTGGCACGCTTGGCCAAGACCCCAACGAAGTGTCAGCTCTCGGCTTCTTGGAAATTGCGCGCGGTGCCCTGGGCATCGTCAACCTGCGCTTTGACGGGCCTGGTGGAGCTCAGCGACTGCGACTGAAGGAGGGAACTCGGGCTGTCTCGATCGGAATGGCGAAGCTACTTCCTGCTGGATCAATTAAGCTCAGTTCGCCTGTCGCTTCGGTTGTTCAGAACGAGCCACGATTGTACAGCGTCACAACGGCACATGGTCACATCATCAAGGCACGCAAGGTTATCGTAAGCGTCCCAACCCCGGCCTACAAAAACATCAGCTTCGACCCTCCACTGCCCCTACAGAAGCAGGTTTACAGCGACACTGCCCGCTATGGATGTTACGTCAAATACATCGCCATGTTCAAAACTCCATTTTGGCGAAGAGTTGGTGCCTGTGGGCTGGCTCAGAGCTTCCGCGGTCCCATCAACCACTGTCGAGACACTTCTGTTGACGAACAAGACAATTATGCACTCACATGCTTCATCGTCTCGCGCCCAGGGCGAACTTGGCTCACCTTGGGTGACAAGGAACGTGAGGAAGCTGCCCTAACACAGCTTGCTTCTCTGTTTTGGCGTGGATATTGACATGGTTAAGGCAGAGTTTGTGGGATCCCTCACTTCGGAGTGGCAGCAGGACGCATGGGCTGGTTGGGGTTGTCCCTTTGTCGCTAATCCTCCGGGCGCGCTAGTCCACAGCGAAGACAGAGCATTGAGCAAACAGAAGTTTGGAGGTTTGTACTTTGTTGGCACCGAGTTTACTGATGAATGGCGTGGGTATATGGATGGTGCTTTGCGAAGCGGCGCTAGAGGCGCAGCTCAAGCCTTGAAGGACTTGGCTAGTGGTGATGCGTCGCTGTGAACAGGTCA
Source organism: Fusarium albosuccineum (assembly GCA_012931995.1). Classification (NCBI taxonomy): domain Eukaryota; kingdom Fungi; phylum Ascomycota; class Sordariomycetes; order Hypocreales; family Nectriaceae; genus Fusarium; species Fusarium albosuccineum. Next base: position 18,056 of record JAADYS010002016.1, on the reverse strand, counting down.
AATACTGCTCGCCGGCCACTTCTTAATCAGTTGGCTACTGCGTGAATTACTCCAAAATACCATTGAATCTCTCCGTGAAACTGCGTTTGGTAACTTGACTTGTATAATCTCCCCTCCGTCGAACCTGAGCAACAGGAGATAAATCCGAGGATACTCACACCATCTTCAGCACTCGGTGGGTAAACGCGGAATATGAATGTAGGTTCTTCCAGCCATGGATCAAGATGTATGTTACATTTTTCTCATTCCACCGGATAAAAATGGAAGCAGAAGACGTCACAATGTGAGACCAGTAATGATGGAATTTTTGCCCAAGGGAACAGGTCGAGGTTGACTCATGACGGCGAGCGTCTTGTGCCTCACCCCTTTTTGGCCATATTTCTCTCCCTTAACCTAGGCGATAAGCTTAAAGGCTTCAAATCTTCGATCAGCCGTAATCTTTCGGCCCATAAGACTAGTTCGTGTCTACAATTTGAACTATCCATTGGCTGTCGGGCCAGACGCTGGCTTTCTGGAGTCCTCCCTGCATTGCCAGCTCCGCATCGAGACGGAAGACAGCCCAGCCGCCTAATTTCATAGAAAGAAATCTGCCTAGAAATCGGGGATAGCGCCTCAGTCTAGCGCAAGGTCCTACTGTACGAGGACCTCTTGGGTGCTCCAATTGGAGAACAATCGTAAGCCCACTAGCTCAGCTTTGCAAGCCACCAGCCACGAGACTGCCCATATCGGCCTGTAGCAACGGTCATCGGGGACCGCTCAGATCAAACGGCTTGCTTCGCCACAATTGCCTTGGTAACCAATATGTCTCGAATCAAGATATAAGTGCAGTGAGTTCCGACTGATTAAGATGTGATACTGCATGGTCCTCATAGATTGATCGGATCAACAGGTGTCATTCTAAATCCTTTCGTTGTTCTGGATTCTTCCATTACCAGTCATGTGGGCAAGTCTTATCCTCCTCGGGATTAGTATGTCCCTTGCCTTGGCGCAGGAGTCGTTTAACTGCGCCAAGTTCTGGCCATCCATCAAACCCGGAGAACGCTTTACAGTGGACGCCGAGTGTCACATGTATCCAGGATATCCACAAACCATTGGCCAAACAACAGTCTCAGTCGTCTATACCAATGAGTGGCAAGGAAACCTCGGCATAATCGATGCCTTGCTAAATGAGGCAATCACCCAGAGTGTGGCATTCTACGGTAACTTGGCACCTGTCCCAGAAATGGTCATCATTCTTGGAGCTCAGGCCAGCAAGGCCGCCCTTGACGCCGCATTTCCCACTTTCCCAGACGGTCCCTGTCAAATTCGAAGCTTTGAAGGGTGGGCCACAAACGAAGCTGTCGCCATGTCACCAACGGCGATGCAAGCTGTGGCCCACGAGATCTATCACTGCGTCCAAGAATCCATCCTCGGAGACCGCCCTGGTGGAAGTCCTTCGGGTTGGGTTATTGAGTCGTCCGCCAATTACTTTAGTAATCTTGTGTTTCCTCAAGCAAACCGCGAGTGGGATTCTTCTATGGAGTATCTCCCAGAGCTACCCATCTACAAGCAGACCTACAATGCTAGCCTTTGGTTCCAGGCGATGGAGGGGTCAAGAGGCATGGTCTACCTTCAACAATTTGTCACATCCACTGTCTTTTCTGCAGACGAAGACAGCGAGCGAGGACGATTGGCTGGGTACTCCACCTTTGCGGACGACTTTTTCTTGTTTGCAAAGGACTTTACGTTCAACCGTATCACGGATACCGGTGGTGGAGTAGTGCCTATTCAGAACTTTCCCGAGAAAAGAAACGTGATCTGGTCCGTCAACGAGGATGAGACCGAAGGAACGGCAGTTATAGAGGCTGCCACATTTACCATCGCCCAATTCACAATGGCGTTTGAGCCGGGCCAAAACATCAAGCTTTACGCATCGGCCAAAGGCAATCAACGCGTGGCGTGGCGACTCCAGTCCCAGGTCTATTGGAGTGATCTGCCGAGTGGTGGATCTAGCGGCGGCGGATCCGAAGGCGTTATTGAGATCCCATGTGCTTCAGGCCCAGCTACGGTTCGAGTCCTCTTTATCTCAACCGAGAGCAAGGCGACGGACAAGGTCGACCTCAGCTACATTCAGCAGTACAAAGACGAGAACTGCTGTAAGAAAGGCGGCAAGAGGGATCTGAAAGCTTGTCCGACAAGCGCCCAGCCGGAGCCCACCAGTTCAGCCCCAGAACCGACAGGAACTGGGTCCTGCTCAGGCTCCGACATACCGATGGATCCTTGTTTGATCAAGGGTGGATGGAGTCTCGATATCCCAAGCACCCGCGCCTTGATGAAAAAGCGTCTTTCAGAGCTACCCGAAATAACCATCAACGACGTCCAGGTCGGTGGCGCAGGAGGCCTCTCTTTTGATAAGTCTAAGGCGTCCTTCACCTACACCCACCTCGTCACCAACATCGACATCACAGCCGAAGGCCTTAATCTTCCAGTGAGTGTCGACATAACCGGAAAAGCCTCTGGTCGCTTTTTTATAAAATCTGGTGGCAAGGGCTCTGGCAAAGCCTGCCTTGCTTTTACATCTGGCTCCGGGACAGCAACGGCGCAGCTCCCGTTTATCGGGGAACAGGTCTTTGACCTTGCGCCTGGAGGAGGATATCTGTACGACATGGATGTTGATTATACGTGCAGCGGCGGAAGGATGACTATCATTAGTGCTGGGTCACAGGATTTCACGGGTGGCGCGCCTGGTTGGGGCCCTTTTTCGTACAATGCGGCGTAGATGCGATGTTTTGTGCTTGTGTTTGGGGGCGGCGTGTAGCTTCACTTGGATGCTTATTTTGATCCTTATTTCTGTTAGATATGCAGCTTCCCAATCGGGTGTGGTTTAGAATACGTAGAGTCATATCTCCCTAGATTTATGCAACGCATGTTTCGCTAATCATCGAACATCGATCTTCTTACTGGACAATTTGTCTTTGAAGTCTGGGCCTTCTGCACCCAAGCCTCCCCAAAAGTGAGAGGTCATTGGGGGTACCGAGGCATCGGGGATGACTGCATATTTCCACCAGTCACAAGCCAGTCTTACGCAACCCCCAACGTGGGGTAAGACACTCAAAAGGTCGAGGCCGTCGTCATCGACCAAGCCTCCATTTCAGCTGGTCAGCCCCCTCCCGCAGATATCCCAAACATCCCGAAACAGGCAATAATTCTCTCAATATGGCTACTGAAGACGTCGCAAATGCCCTGTCCAGCTCCCTGGCCAAGGCTGGCCTGGTGCCTGGCGTAGCATCGACCCTCATCCCGGACGACTTCAAGCCCACGACTAAGCTGGGGGTCTCATTTGACGCAGGAGCGGTTGAGCTCGGAAATATGTTTCGTACCAACAACTGCAGGCTGGCACCCAGTATTCAGTTCGGAAAGGAGGTACAAATATGTGTACCGACTTCTTAGTCAATATATACTGACCCTCCGTAGCCCGACAGCCCCTCTGAAGCAACCTACATGCTCTTGCTCGTTGACCCCGATGCCCCAACCCCCGATGACCCCAAGTTCGCTTTCTGGCGTCACTGGGTCCTTCCAGGTCTCAGTCCCCTGAGCGGAGATGGAGGACTGGTCGCCCAGATCCAACCGACTCTGACAGAGTACCTCGGACCGGGTCCCAAAGATGAGTAAGTCAAAACTTGGAAGCGCTGGCTGCCAAAGGATCTGATAGTAACCATATGGTCCGATCTGTAGCTCAAAGCCTCATCGGTACTTGTTCCTTCTTTACCGACAGCCTACCAACCTTACCTTGAACAAGGAAGACGTTGGAGGCGAAGAGTTTGTCGAGCGGCGGTCGTTTGACGCGGCCAAATTTGTCGAAAAGCACCAGCTGCGCCTGGTCGGCGTGAACTGGATGCTTTGTGCCGGAGACGGCTGGAAGGAGTAAGCCAACTCAGAAAGCCGGCAACTAATAACCATCTCATCGATTGATCAAGTAATGCAATTTGTTAACACAACAATCGGGATTCTATCTATCCCATTTACTGCCCCTAACACCTCACCTAACACCCCAATAATCCTCTCGACTTGTCCTCCTGCTAACCAGTGATGCTGTATACGACGGGGAGCTTCGCGTCAACATGATACCGTCCTCCTCCTCCTCTTCCTTCACGTCATGGGTCCCTCTGCCTCCCTGTCCAGGCAGAACGATTGATACGCCCCTTGCCTTCTCCTCCAACTCTATGCATGTTTCATGCCCACTAAATACTCCATTCGCTGCAGTTGCCTGTAAAAAGACGGCTAGCTCGCTTGATTTCCAAACAGGTTGTTTCAATTTGGATGTCGACCAGATTGTGACAACAAGAAAGACCAATGCGCCGAACGTGGCCACGCAATGCAAAGCAATCCATGGCCAGACGATGCTGTAGACAGTGACGGGGAACAAGGCGGTCCCGTTGGCCTTTCGCCCGTCATCGGCACCGTTTCGAATAGCAGTTGTCATGCCGAGCGCCAGTTTCTCAAAGAGACCGCTTAAATCAGATGTCTCCCATAACCTCTCAGCGATGGGTGGCTCGCGTATAGCACGTTTGTGCCCAAGCAGATAGCCATTAGGGGGACCCCAGTCCGCGTCGTCTTTGTCCAACGAACAGTTGTGTCGCCCCTTGATACAGGTCGTAAACTTGCGCTTCATCAAGACGCTGAGGCCATACACGGCTTCCTCAGAGATGGCATATCCGGGTTTGTCATCCTCTTCATCAACATTCTTGTCTTTTGATGCTCTCGGCTCTCCGAGGTTCAAGTCCGCGTGAGGGAAACTGGCGCTGCTCGGCTCAAAAACGAGATCGTCTGTGGCATATCTGGAAAAGTTAAAATCGGTTTCGTATCCAGCTCCTTCGAAATGGGGGTCCCATGAGCCCGGTAATCGCTTGTGAGACTCAAGTGTAACTGATTTCTCCTCTAGAGTTCGGTTCCGAATGGTGGTGGTGTATCGCCTTACGCAATAGTAGAGGGCACACTCCTGTGCAGAAAGTTTGGGTCCAGGCCAGTCAACTCTCCACCAGTCCTCAAGTTTATCGTCGACTTTGATGACGCTCTGGGCCCAGATCAGAGTGTCAATATGGTTCATTGCTACAGTCCTATTAGGGTAGCCGGTACCAAACATGGTCATGTATACCCTGCGTCGAGACAGGGCATACAATTTCGGGTCTTTTAGATCGCCATCCGCATTATTCAGGTATAGACCGTTAGGAAGGTAATACTCGGTATTGTTCCATACGCGGGGGCCGTCCGATTCAAACTCGGTTAGGTCCTCCGCCTGGGTCTGGTTTCTTCGGACACGTCGCTTCAAAGATGGCGTTATGTCTTCGCACTGGCTGCAAATAGCCAACGAGTCAAATGGTTCAAACTCGCAGTTGTTCGAGCTGCAATCGTAAGCCACTTGTTGTTGGACCCCCGAAGTGGCATCTGCATAGAAGAGCATGGTTGCGATTTCCATCCCAATATCCGGCTCGACGGAAACGTGCATGTCTATCGCGGGGATAGTGTTTGCTGGTGTCAATCATGAGCTCCAAAGTCCTTCTTCAGTTTCAGGAATAACAGTTACCGCTCAAAAAGTCAGGGGTTAATCGTGAAATACTGCCTAAACTATATCGGTCTGCTTTGGAAACTGTAGCTTGCGTCCTGTTATCAGCCTTGACCCGTTTTGTTTCTTCTTTGAGCTGCACAAGCTGCTGTGCAAATGGGTCGAGGGCAATGGTAAGAATAGTAATCAGAGCACCGGCTCGTAGCACCCCACTGTGGAAGATGAACTAGTCAGTACCTCTTGTGAGACATGGAGACATAAACTCTTACCCGCCAAGAATGTTATAGTTGAGCAGGACTTTGAGGCTGCCCAAAGGGCCACGACTCGCTGCGGCGACATACTCAAAGTCAACAAGTCGACGGGGCTCGCTAGAGAATAGCAGCCAATTCCACTGGCTAATCGCGCTAGCAAGCATAGCAAGCAGGCAAACTCTGCTGGTCGTTGACAAGGTTGAGATGATGGCGTTCAGCGTGAGCACGGGGCCGTCGAAAACGGGTTCTCGATCGAAATTGATGAGAACGATCACCATGGCAGCAACAACGCCGCTGGCCGTCGCAACTGAGGCAATCTCGAACACCCACTGCCCTAGTAATGAGTCGGTTCCTAGTATTCGTGTCATGGCTGATATGGTAAGAAGAGGGCGAGGATGGGTCGGAAAAGATGCGACGTTTCCAGTCACATTCACGAGGCTGGCAGATTTTGAAGCCTGATTCTCCCCTCCGCCATGGATTAGCCACTCGTCTCACTTGCATTCTTTCCGTGGAACAGCTGAACATAGCCACTAGTTCTCATTGGACTGTGCAGTTGGGTACTGCATGAAAGTGCACTTGGCATCGGAAGGCCTCATCCGCAGCCTACCTCCTCTGTCCTAAAAATAAACAGTATTTTTCCGCAGATCGAGCAGTCCAATGCTTTAAAATAGTGGTCAAACCATTGGACATTACTCAAGGACTCCAAAGAAGCTATTTTAGTGTATTATAATATTATTTCGAAAAGCTGATCCACCTGCTGTCGTCCGCCACATACGTATTAACGTGAGACAAGATCGGCAGACCTGGTTTTCTTTGCCGCCTGAGGTACTGAGAATAATTCTGCATATTGAAGCAAATGAAGACTTTTCACAAGCAAATAATAGAGATGGCAAGGACTTGTAACAGAAAGAATTCCACACGTAGGGACAAAAACATACTCAGTTTATAATTTACCTTGTACTCGTACCACAAACTGGCTCAATCAACTATGCATACTCAGACTATAAGCTGAATCAAGAATACATGACCTGTTTGGGCTCCTCTTCAAGCACAAGAAAAGCTGTCAGCATCGTTGACATCGCCCTTTCCATCATAGCGCAGAGCCCTCGGGTACGGACAGAGGTTACGTGCGACAGACTTGTCATCCACTTTGGTCTCCGCAAAGAGAGTGTCAGGATCAACCCCTTTCTCAACCCAATCTACAAGAGCAGAAAACGGGTCCTTCGGAATCGGCCCGTTCCCACCAGCGCAATGCGCGACTCCCGGGGCGAGAAACATCCGGTAGAACGTGTCCAACTCGGCCTGGCTGCGAGCCTTCTTCCTTAACTCGTGCCAGTATCGCACCGTTCCGGGATGGGTGATAAGCTGATCAGCCAGGCCGTGCCAGCTGAGGAGCTTTCCGCCTGCTTTTCGAAAGGGGTTCAGGTCTGGGTTGGATGTTCCCAGAGAAGGCGTGTAGATCTCGACCGACTTCTTAAAGAGGCTCACAAACTCTGAAAACGACAGGCGTGATGTATCAAGTGATGGGTCTTGAGCGACAAAGTACTTCATCCATCCGGCAGCTGGTGTAAAGGGAATCGGTGTGGTTGTGCCGTTGGCAGTTTCGGTGTTGGCCATACCACTGAAGTTGGCCCCGGGAGGATTACCGTACCACAAGGGCTTATTCTTGGCGTCCACGGGGCCCTTGAGAATCTTTGCCACTACCTCAGCGTGGTCTTTGGTAATGGTTGTCGTGCCACCTGTCTCTTCGCATTCCACCTTCTTCGCCACAAGTCGTGAAGTGTCGTAGTGGCACTTTTCCGGCTCAGAGATAAGTCCGTCGCGAGCACCATCCAAAGGATCGCATGTCTTGACAATGTCTTGCTGATACGCTGTGAAAACACATTGAGGCGGCGCTGCAATGTTGCCCATCACGACGGAGGGCCAAAACTCCGAGGGTGCCAGCTGCCCAGCATAGATAGCCGGAGCATTGGCCATGATACCATCAAAGTCCTTTGGAAATTTCTCGGCCGCATAATAACCTTGCCGACCACCTTGGGAGCAGCCACTGAAGTAGGTATATCGAGGGCCTTTTCCATAAAAGGACTTGACAGCAGCCTTGCCGATGACTGTCAGTTCGTGAATAGACCGCTGCGCAAAATTCTCGAGTAAGACTTCGTTAACCTCGCCGTTCTCTGTAAGAATCCATTCGCCGGTCTGGGGATCAAGCGTGTTGTTTAATGTCACTCCTCCGTCTGTGAAGCCGGTTGCATATCCCTTGAGCACTGGCTGGAGGAGACTCTGTTGAAGGCCGGCGGCTAGTCCTGAACCGCCTGTTGTTACGAAACGACCATTCCAATCGTCCAGAGGAAGCCAGACTTCGACGTTGACGGTGTCGTCGGCTCCATGGTGACGTAGCGAAAGAGTCAAATCGCAAATGTCGATCGTAGCCTGGGCACCAGGTGGTGAGAAACTCCGCTTCTCAACTGCCTGAGCCTGGAGCACATTGAACTCGGAAAAGGCGGGAAGTTTGAGATCAGAACACGTTTTGGCGGTGGCTGGGCCAGCCAAGACAAGTTGAAATAATGCTGGCAGCATGTTGAGAGCCTTTCTAGTGAGCACCATCTTTTCAGGTACTGTCAAGCGTGCCTTATGGATGACACCAGCGGTAATTGGGTCTTAAATAACCCGAAACTCCGCTAATCCTCACCCCAGATTTGGGAGGTACTCCGCAAATCCGCAAGAGGCTCCAGTCCCGCTGATGCGGCAACGGGCTTCGGAACAAAAAATGGACCCGACCAAGCAGGGACAAAAGTCCCAAGGTTGGACCGGATTTGATTTCTGCTTTCATTAATCTGAGTCGAGGATGCTGAGTCAGAATGTTGTGCAATACGACCTGTCGATCACTTTGACCACTTATGTCGAGAGGCTGGGTATAGCGACGGCCTTGGAGGTTACCCTTGACCCCGCGTTGAAGCAAGAGAGAATTCGACAAACAGATAGCAGCTTGCAGTTTAGAAACCCGTCATGAGATGCAACTGTTTGGGGAGACCATAGCATATAGTCACCTCAGAGAAACGTGTTCATTTGAAGAGTAAGCTTTGTTGAGGGTTTGAAGTAAGTTTGTCGCCAAGATTCCTCAGAAACATTCTCAGCAAGTCAGGACTGAATTGAACACCCCTCTACGTAATGTCATAACTTATTTCCTAATTATAAACTACAGTAAACCCTTTTAAAGCGGCCAAAGCACCTCGACATTTATCTTCATACTCTCTTATCCCTCCCAAGTAGTTGAGCTGCTCTCGTTTCTTACCAGGTACATTAGCTCCCATATACCAGGAGTCTGTCAACGGCATCAAAGTCTTGTCATTGGCGTCCTGAATATCTTGCTTCCAGCTCTCTTCGGCCTTTCGCTGCGCTTCGATCGACTTAACACTCTTCTCCTTGAGTTCCTTCAATAGATCAACAACCATGTCGACCTGACTTTCAATGAAAACCGGCCCATTCGTAAACGCTGTCGGGGCTATTGAGCTGTTAGTGCACGTCTTTGCTATCGAACGACGGAGACTTGCCTTGAGGTCCATATAAAATGAACATGTTTGGGCAGCCACTGCTGCAGAGCCCCAAGTGGGTAAAGACACCATCCTTCCATCGTTCCCGAAATGTCAAACCGTCTGTGCCATGAATATTCATATTCATGAGGCTGCCGGTCATTGCGTCGAAGCCCGTAGCCATGATAACAATGTCAAAAGGGCGATCTACCTCGTCGTTGCAAATGATTCCTCTTTCCGAGAACTCTTTGATTGGATTGGCTTTCAAGTCGATAATGTCGACATTGTCCTGATCGAGACCCCTGCATCTTCACTGAAAGGGCTCCGGGCGGGTATGTTTGATTGGTCTCACATGCAGATATCCGCATGCAAGTGGGATGGATGAGTGATTATTTTGCACTAGCCGAGATACCAGCAGTGAAAGCGATTCGACCATTAACGATGGAAAGGTGCCACCGCTTTTAGGCGCCAGCATCACCTATAGATGGAGACCTCTGAAACAGAAGGAAGGAGGAGAAATGACAGGATTCTTCCTTTACCAAGTTGCGATGAAGAAATGATCACGTTCCAGCTAAACTAGCCCGCATTGCAGCTCCGTCTAACACGCAGGGCCTCGGGAGAAGTATCACAAATCAAAGCCGAGATTATATAACCAGAGTGCCCAGATAATACCTGGAGAGTCAGATCAGGCATCAGTGGATTAGCACTAACCACCCCCTCTCGGGCCCTAAATTTAGATAAGGCTGTGAGACCCTCCTTTTTCAACCGTAGAGCCGATACCTCCTGTCACCTTCTTTACCAGCCTTCATCATGGATTCAAGAATTGCTGCACAAGCCCAACCACTTCAACGTCGCCAAAATGTTCATCCTGTGGTTTACGAGGTTCCCGAGTTCATGGTCAGGAAGCTCGATGGAAAACACCACCCAGCATTTCAAGCTACGCCAGGCTCCGGCGTGGTTTACAGTGGATCCGAGCAGTGGGTAGCTGAACCACATCAGCGTGATACCTTGTATGTTACCAAGAGCTCCGAGTAGTCTCTGAATCTAGTCGACTAACTGATTCAGTAATCTCGATGAAATATATAACACTTGCCTCCAGGCCCAAAACTCATTGGTGTTAAAAACCAATGAGCTTTGCTCCAAACGGAAACTTCCACCTGTGGACATAACAACGTCGCATTCTTGGTCAGATGTCGAAGAGTCAGTTCTAGATGCTTGCACCGCTCTAGAAAGGCTTTCCGATAAGGATAGGACCATTCCGCCAGGTTTCACTGGAAAGCTCAATAAAGCATTCAGAAGCCTTTGCAGAAATGCTGGAGCAGGGACAACGCTCACAAATCTTGTTCCGACAGACTCATATTGCTCCGTCTTGTGTGGCGGACTCAAAGTCATCTTCAAGGCGCTCGAACAGACCGGAAACTACCGACAGGAGATATACAATGCTTTGGAGGAGCTACCTTTTATCTTGAATGATAATGCCGCCTTGCTGGACTTGCATCACAAAGATGAGGAACTCCACAAACGGGTTGCTTCATTGTACGCAACTATTTACAGGTTGATGGAGGTTATTATCAGCTGGTTCCTTAAAAGATCACTGGGTAAGAACGCTTGCACCGGTTCAAATAACAAGCTGACGATTGACCCTTCTAGTGACTGGTGCCAAGATATTCATCAACCCTTCTGGATTCTCAGACAGACTCAAGGACAGCTTAGCTGCCGTCAAGATTTCTGCCCAGAGATTCGCCGCCCGGGTGGCCATCAAGTCGGCCGAGGAACAGCGGGCCCTGTCACAGCAGAGCTATTCCATGCTATACATGCAGAACCAATCCTCGCAGCAGATGAGTCAAGAGTTCGGGCAGTTACGGCACTCAAACATTATTTTGTTGGGCATGCTATCGGATTTTCTCGAGAGCCAGGCCAAAGCGGACCAAGAACGCTGGGAACTCCGGGCACAGCAAAGCGCAATGCCTCAAATCGAATACTTAGAGATGAGCCCAGAGGGTATCCTTGGAAGGTTTATTTATGATCCATCACTTGTCTCTACAGACTGTGAGAATATTCTCAGACTACGGTATATACCTGGATACGATCTTGACGAGGATTCTATTTCGACAGTCAAATCGCACCCGCGGGTTCTGTCCTGCCTGACGCTCAACGAGTCTTCGCTTCTCTTGGTTGACACCAGAGCAGGACATTCTGCATGCAATCTGGAGATGCCCATTTTCGCCGCCGAGATCTTCCGCAACCTGGTTGACTTTTCGAGTAAGGCGGCGCCCAGGGAAAGCAGCACAAACCTTGTATGTTTAGCATTCTTCTGCAGCCGGCACCAAGATTTTTCCCGAGATGAAAATGGCAACCCAGCGGAGCTAGTCATGAGCCTCCTCCTGCAGTTACTGGACCGGTACCGATATTTTGATCTCCGCCAGCTTGGATTGGCCTTTGACGAGCTGGACCCAACTGACATAGACAGTATCTGCTCAGTATTTGGCAACCTGATATCACAGCTCCCTACAAACGTTATCGTATTTGTCATGGTCGACGATTTGAGAGTCTTCACGCAGCCCGAGGAACGAAAGCGAGGGATGATTGATGTTCTTGAAAGGCTATTGGACATTCATCGTGGCGGACAGTATGAAGCTACACTCAAGTTCCTCTTCGCGAGCTCGGGCCGACCTCCGTTTTTCATGAGCTATTCGATGAAGACGAGATATTGAGGATATGGCCTGGTGGTCCTGGCTCTTAGATCAGGTAGCAGACTAACCTTGTGAGCATACCCATCTCCCAAAGTGTGACACAAAGGATAGCCACGGTTCGGGGAAGAAATAAGAAATTCGAATAAATCGCAGCATATGCTGGAACCCAGATTCTTTTTAGATCCTCATTTCCTCTATTGAAGTTCCCTGCGACAGCAATCCTAGACACCGCCAACAGCTCATTAAGTATTCCCCCACGACCACAATATCATTATAGACAGGCATACTCTCAGTCCCGACGCTTTCTCTTGCCCGAGCGACTGCTGCTTCCGGCCTGGAGATTGTTAGGCTCTATGTCTCTTCTCTCCAACACGGCAAGTCGGCTGTCAATGCTCTCCTCGAGGAGAGTAAACCGATCGTTGATGTTTTGTTCCAGACGATCGATTCGTCCGGCGAATACGGTCTTGAGATTAGCCAACTCTTCATCGACACGTTCTTCCAATAGCGCCAACCGAGAACTGAAGCCGCGCTGCAGGCGAGGATAGTGTCCGATTGACATTTTTACCTCGTCGTCAATTGCGTTTAGCCGATCTCGCACTTCAAGAAGCTCGTCAGAAATTCCTGTGTGTCGGATGTTGGCGCTCTCCGCCAATATGGTCAATCGTTGGCCGTGGTCGTCCAGACGCTGGCTCAGATTGTCATGCTGAGTCCGGGCAGCTCGGGCCCCGAGGAGATGTGCCTCTTGGCCAAACACATCCCAGAGATCATTAAACACCCTAGAGCGTCTTTCAAAGAGACTAGATGAGGTGGAATCGTCGGTTGACATGCCGTCGCTGTTAGATGTTGAACCGCTGCTAGATGTCCCATCATTACTGGATATCTCATCGATTCCAGACGAAGAACCGCTACTAGACGTCGAGCTATCGCCGGAAACGGAATCACTGTCGGCACTCAAGTTGCTGCTACCATCCGAGTTGCTGCTGGCACGTGTAGCGTTTGCAGAGTGTTGTGTGATCGAAGTAGACCAGGGGTGGAAGGGGGAAGCAAAATTACCAACCCTAGCCAGAATTTCGGGGTCTATCGCTCTGAAATGAGACTGACAGTCAGGAGCGGGGCTCGTTGCTTCCGGTCGGGGCGCGGGAGAAGGCCTGTGGACAGCATCACCACCTTGAGTGTCCGCGTGGTCACCTTCGGCATTCTCGCCAGTTTCACTGTGCAGATCTGGAGACTCAGCGCGAAGGGTGCGGCTCCCGTCACTTTGAGCGTCTTCAACAACAACCTGGTTACCGTTACTCATAACTGAGTCTCGAGACGGGCCATCAGCAAATCGAATGATGTTGCCCATTGTCGAGTCTGCCGTAGATGGATCGTGTTAGTGCGATGCAAGGCTTTGGGGGACAAGAGCTTGGTGGGCCACTCTGACGAACGACCTTGAGGGGAGACGAAAACAACTCACCACTGTTCAGAAAGGCAGTGCAATCTCCACACAAGAATAGAAGAGGGTGTAGTCACAGAAATGATGCACTCTGCGAGGTGAACAAGACTGTAAGGGTATCACGTGCTTGAAAGACCGGCGTAAAGGTCTCCTACTCTTTGGTGGTGTCGGTTGGGGCGGAAAGATTTGGGTTTGGGTGGAAGAGAGAGATGCTAGGAAACTTAGGAAGAAGATGGGCTTTATTCACATTCGTCTTTGCCACCTGCGCGTCTTTGAATTTTAATATGGTTAATCTTTTCTGCCTGATGCCACGTCGGCCCGTGAGACATGTGCTGAGTTTTCATGTCGCGATGCGGCTGTGAAGTTTCTGCTATGATGCCACCAGCTGCGGTGTCACCTTTGCCTTGATCTAACTTTTTGTACCGATAAGATTGGTTAATGCACATTTAGCTCTTTGCATGCCAGAGCCAGGTCTGGCCCTAGGTATTCTGCAGCAGCCATTACGGTTTGCGTTTGCCAAGTCCAGGGCCAAGGTCATTGTCAGACATCAGACACACAGCACACTGCGTGGCAGTTCCCTCTTCAATCTCCTTTCTTCTCGCATAATACATCTTCCTATACTTTTTGAGTAAGGCTTAAAATACAATGTGTACACACGAAGGTGAGACTTCGCGCACGCGCTAGGACTTCTGGTGACCCCATTATTGACGTTCCGCCACGCGAGTGGACCATCATCGTATACACAATAATACAATTTATCGATTTATGTGAAACCCGTTTTGCATTTCCAACAATTTTGTAAAATCTGCCGTTTGGTTATTCGGATATTCGTCTGGCTGTTCCAGCCTAAAGCCGACTTCGGGACCATGCTCGGGTGCGAGTTTGACAAAGTTTTCGGGGACCTTCAACAGGCTTTTATCGACAATCCTTTCCTGTACCCAGCGCCTATGTTCGCGGATGCTAGATGAAGGTGATTTCTGTTTGCCCTCGACAGGCGGCACCACCAGAGTGTCCGGGTCGGGAAGTCTCAAGGCTTCGTTGTAAGCCCGAGTGATGGCTAGCCACTCTTCATCGTAACAGAGAGCAAACTTTCCGTTATCACTTGTCTGTTTGTACAGACCATCCTCTTCACGATCGGGGATTTGGAGCTCGGCTAACTCCAACCAGCTCGCAGCGTCGTACCCAGGCTTGCTGAGAGCAAGAAATTCAGTCTGCTGGTTCTTGTTTTCGCCTTTGACCTGACTTGTTAATTGTGATGGTTTCGGCATTCTTTTGAGGATCGGAAGCACCGTCTTCAAGCTTTCAGGTAAAGGGAGCGCTCTAACAGAATTCTCCATCCTTGGGCCTGTATGGGCAACCGTCGCGTTGAACCTCGCGTGCATGTGTCCCGAAAACCAGTATGATGGTCGAAGGTTGTTTAGCAACTCTGCGGCAGGCTTACTGCCCAGGTTGTCAACCTTGGCGCTCTCAAAGAAATGGGGCTTGTCAGCAAAGAGTTGTTGGTGGTCGCCAAACAGTTCCACCCAGGTGGGCCAGTCGTGGCTGAGAGCAATGTCGACCGGGCCGCTGACTTGAAGAAGTTTCTCAACATCGTACTCTCGGACATGATAGATCGAACGGGTCAGGTCCCTATCGTACGGCAGTCGTTCATTGTGAGGCTTGTGGTAGTCAGATGCCTTGTATATGCCCGAAACTCCGGCAATGCGGCAGGGCCCATATCTCATCACACCGGCTGCCCCGAGGTAGTAGATATTTGGGGCCAGCCATCCTCCATGATACAGCTCAAAAAAGTAGTTGGACGCTTCGTGGTTTCCACCAATGACCAAGGTCAGAACTGGAGCTCTGGCTGCGCCGCTGTAGTATTTGTAAAAGTCCCCCATTTTGCGGTATTTTCGAGGCACCGACATGCAATTGAGGTCGAGGTCATTTCGCGCCGCCTGTCATTGTGAGCTGTATGATATCACGGGGCGTTCGGCACTTCACGGTACCTGAAAGTCGCCGCAAATAATCAGAAAGTCGATATCCGAGAGAGTCCACCCTTTCGCCTCACACTGGGCCTCGAGCGTCGAATAGATTGTGTTCAACTCCCCATGACCCTGGCACGATTAGTTTGGCCATTGCAGCGAGGTTCTAGACTCACGCAGCCAACAACGGCGATCTTCAGTTTTGTGCCCGAAGCGGCACTTTCAGATTCTGGGGTAACCATGATTCAGGATAGCAGAGTCGCACCATGGGTTTTCACTAAGAGCGGGCTGAACCTTTTATTATTATGTGTAAATGTGACTTTATTACTACCTTCCTAGAAAGGGATTAAAGCATTACAGCCAGCTATCTCAAGTAACAATCTCAGCAAATACAGGCTAAGCCTAATTAGGCCTAGAGCGTGGGAAAACCTCAGACGGATACAAAACCAGCCTAACCCGATTGGGCCTCCCAAACCCTTTTATTATTATATCTGAGTGCAGCTATTTCCAGGCTTCTGCCTCGCGAGTGAGTCAGTCTGGTGAGTCAATCCTGGTTGTGTGCGTCTATTGAGGACAATCCGATTGGTGCGTCCCACTGTTAGTGCCCGAGGCTTACGCAGAGTAGCAGGCAACGCTCCCCGGGGGTCTATCAACTCGAGACATGATCCGCAGATGTCGAGATGGTTGCTTATCACGGGCCGTTAAGTGTTGGACTCGCTTGCGGTAGTTCCATTTCCCCGGCCTGTATCTGCTACACCAGCAACGTGGGCTCCTCGTCTCCTCAGGGCCCAATTGCATGATGCTGACGCGAAACCCCAGCGCCACAACAACACTCAGGCCACATGGTTGAATCCTCCGTCACCTGCAGAGACCCATCCGAAGGAACGCCAAGAGCCCACGTCGCGGTGCCAGATCGCACTCGACATGCATAACCGATACGACCGGGGTTTGGAGAGTCTGTTGCCCCCTTCGCTTTGACCTCGAGGGCGAGTTACGACTCGCCAATTGATAAGGGAACGCTGGATCTGAGTGTCTTGCTAGGTGCTTGGCCCTGCCTCGCGTCAGCTGAAATGGAGCAGAGCTAAACCGTGATGGGTCGCATTCCGCTCGTAAACCGCGTCTGTGCGAGCGCCACACCAGTCGTTTGAGTCTTGTCACCGTCAAGGATGCACGTGGGACGTCCAGGAACAGCATTTCCTGACCATCTGCGGTGGTAATAATCCCCTGTGTTGTGCATATTGGGCTGCAATCAGGGTTCTTGGGCTTACAGGTGCCATTGTCGATAAATACCTGAAAGATGCCGCTGGGAAAGAATACCCGGACCAGCTTAATACTTGGTCATCCACCTCGCCATTATTCCCTCTCTTCCCAACTTCCATATCATTACAATTCTTAATTCATACTCCCACAATGGAACACATCGATCGCAAGTCACTTTACACGAGCCTCGAGGCACGGATCGACTATCTACACAAATTCCTCGACTTCAATGACCGTATGTTGCCTCCGAGCTTTCCGAGCCCCTTCCGCCTCAATACCATGACACTGACAGCTATCTTTAGGAGACTTGGAGGCCCTGGCCTTTGGTTCCAAGTTCGTACAAGATTTAATCCCCGCCGTCACCCATGTCGTCTACCGAAAGCTTCTTCAATTCGACATTACCGCGCGCGCATTTGAAGTCCGAGACACACGGTCGGAGGAACCGTTGAACAGTGTGTTGGACGACAACAGTCCAGAAGTTCAGAAGAGAAAGAGCTTCTTGAACTCTTACCTCAAGAAGATATGCTCAGACCAATCAACGATGGCGTTCTGGGAGTATCTGGACAATGTTGGGTATGTTTAGTTCCCTTGATCTCATGTCGAGCATCTCTAACCAGTGACTTGCCAGTGCGATGCATGTTGGGTTGAATAGAAACAAACCTCTTCGAGTCGAATACATCCATATCAGCGCCACGCTCTGCCTGATACAACACGTACTTACCGAATCTATTCTCTCGCATAACGCCCTCCCCATGTCACGCCGCGTCGCGATGGTCAAGGCCCTGAGCAAGGTTATTTGGATACAGAACGACCTCTTTGCCAAGTGGTGCGTAAGGGACGGTGATGAGTTCACTGGCGGCCCTACAGCTTTGGCAGAACACCAGGCTTCAACCACTGAAGTTCCGCTTAAGGCCTTGGGCGCGTCTACTTGCCCCTTTAGCGGAGTGACAAATGGAATGCAGGGACTGAAGGTGGGCGAATAAGGCATACTCCCTTGGGAGCTTGGACGCCAGGCTATGACGATGGTCAATGTTAATGTTGAACGCGATAATTCTAGTTAATCGCCCACTGTATTTTATGTAAACTACTTAGTCATGAATAGTACCTTCCTTTGTATCTAGTAACCACTAATTTGAGTGAATGAAGTGACTCATCGTACCTTTAACTCCATCCTTATATCCCGTGAGCTGAAACCAACCTTCAATGTGTGTGTGTGTGTGTGTGTTATATTTTACGTCCCACGGGCAATTTCTTCCCGCCAACCGCCATTCAGGCGTAAAGAGACGTGCTAAGCTAACTATAGGGTAAGTGGCTAATGTCTATGACCAGGTATAGGGTAGGTAGATCTATCGCACTTGTCTCAATCCGGTCAACGCGTGCG
>JAADYS010002014.1:0-15289 GCA_012931995.1 Fusarium albosuccineum | reverse complement strand
CCTTTAGTGCCACAACAAGATTTGCCCACCACGTGGATCTCTTTCCTCTCTCGTTTTCGTATAACCTCCATCAGGCCAAACGACTTTTCCGAAGATGCCGCTGTGCATACCGATGTGATGGGATTCTGCAGGACAGGGCGGAAGAGTTTGCCCTTTCCGTTCCGAGGACAATCAATTTGTTTGCAAGCGCGGTTTCACCTAGGTTCCAGTTACTACCAAAGGCCAAGATAGACTTTTTCTATAGTCATTCAACCATAATAAATGATAAGAACTGCATAATCATACATGCGATGTAACTTTCCCCTGTTTTTACCTTTTCCAAAGATGTGTATCGACTCCAGCAAACAAACTTGTGGCTGGTGATGCGCTAACCCAGGATTCAAAGCAAGCAATGGACATTGGATCTCAGATTCAAAGGCGGTATACCTAGGACATGGTATTAAGCGAGGAATTAGCAATTGATTTGCTCCCACTGGGCAGGCTTATCGAACTTGTCTATTCTTGGCATCTCCAGAGCCTGCAATGCTCGAGCAGCTCATCAATGTTAGCTCTCCATTGAATCTTGGATCCAGCATGAACTTGCTGTGCCAGCTCTTATGCCAGCTCATCAGTGTTAGACTTGACAATGACAGGTCATCAGAGCAAGGCGGTGACACCCAACTTGGCAAAGAATGGAGAATTTTTGCAATAAAATATTTCCAACATCTTCCCTTCTACTTGATGGTTCGCGTGATCCTACTGTTCCTCTTCTCCGTTTCAGTGATCCCTCTCTGACCCAAGAATGGTGGCCATCCATGTCCTTGTCCCTCTGTCGTCATGGCTTTCCACGGCCGTGGGTGGCCCCACCGACCACACAAGGCTGATGGCCCCCACCTTTTTGTGCTGAGAGCAGCCGACAGCCTTGCACAAAAAAAAGGTCCGTGGGACGAATTGATTGACTCACTCAAGCTCCAGAGCAGCACACGATTACTTCCTGTTCAACAACGCCCACGTCTCGGCCCAGGAGTAGCACTTTTCACGGCATCTTTCAGCGCAGCATTTCAAGAATAATTTTGGAGAGTTTGATACTCAATATCCAAGCTCTTTGTACAATACGCGCGGAATATCTCGCTGTCAAACTCGCAGAGCACCCCTCCATCTTCCCGTGTGCACCCCGCGAAGCAGACATCCCGCACCATATCGCACTAAGCTGCGAGGCCCAGTCAGACACCTGTCGAGATGGCTCCCCTCTCCACGGGCTATGCGCCCGATCTTGAGAAGTATCTCAAATCTCTCAAGGGCCAACCATTAGAAGCCTCCGTTGAGAGCCTCGTCTCGTGAGCGGCATCGGCTACCCCTCGCTCACGCTCTGTTGCTAACCATTTGGCGATCTAGCCTCCTCAAGCGACGCCAGATCAAGGGCTCTGAGCCCTGCGCCGTTGCCACCGCTCACATTCTCCTTCAGGTCGTCGCCCGCTCGAAATGGTATAACGTCGATGGTCTTATCGACAATGTCTCGCGAATCGGCCGCCGCCTGGTAGAGGCCCAACCCAAGGAGCTCGTCACTGCAAACATCGTGCGCCGAGTCCTGGGCCTTATCCGCGACGAAGCGGCCGAGGAAAGAAACGAGGCCTCCAGCGAGACCGCCAGTGAGGCTCAGGCGACACCAACCGATGCTGTCCCGAATCCCGACGCCCTCGCCCACCAGTGGCCGCCTTCGACATACGGCAAGCAAGATTCTGCCGGCGACTACATCACCAACAGCGCGAAGCCTCCGCCGCCGAGGCCAGGCCCTCTATCCTCATACAGTTCTGTCAATGTTCCCAAGACCCTTTTCCACCTACTCTCCGTGTCGTCGCCCAACGACGCCGATCCTAATATTCAGGGTTCACCACTGGGTCTCTCGGGAGCATCTACACCCTCATGGAGAGCACCTTCGGCCCAAGTGCACGCTCTAAGATCCGAGGTCATTGACGGAATTGAGGAGATCAAGGATGAAATCAGCCAGGTGGACGACCAGATTGCGGCTTTGGCCGAAGTTCAGATTCACCCCGGCGATTATGTTCTTGTGCACCAGCCATCGCCGACAGTAGAACGCTTCATCCTGCGCGCGGCCCTCAAACGTCGGTTTACGCTCCTGATCGCAACCGAGCCCCCTCGGAGAGGTACCGCAGTGGTCCAGCACGCTTCATTTAGAAAGAAGCTCCAGTCAGCCGGCATCAATGTGATCAACATCATGAACGGCGGACTGATGGGCTACATGTCACGAGTGGACAAGGTCATTATTGGTGCACGATCTGTGGTGGCCAACGGCGGTGTTGTTGCCGACGCTGGTGCCGCCGCCGTCGCCCGAGCAGCCAAGGAGCAGGGCAATGCTGTCATTGTTCTCAGCGGCGTATACAAGCTCAGCCCTGAGAACCCGTTCAACGAGGAGGCGCTGATTGAGTGGGGAGACTCGGCCAGCTTTATCAACTTTGCCGATGGACCCATGGTGAGCGGTGTTGAGGTCCGGACAGCCATCACGGAGTTGGTGCCTCCTGAGCTCATTGACACATACATCACCAACCTGTAAGTCGAGAGCATGGAGATTCTCTTGGGGATTGTTACTAACGTGAAATTACAGGGGCACACATTCAAGAGACCACCTGTCGAGCCTGATTGCAGACCACTACAAGCAGGAGGATGTTGACTTTCACCTGTGGAGTGGGTGAGGATGTATCTGAATCCGAGATGAAGAAACAAAAAGAGTTGTAAAAGTTGACTGTGGTCTGTGTCCGGCGATAGCGAGGTCTGATGTTTGTCATGATCATGTGTGAATGGTGAAATGCTATTAGACGTGAGGGTTTTGTTAGACTTGGTTTTGATGAGCAATGTCGACCGTGTATTTCAGCCTTACCAGGTGTATTGATTCAGCCTAGCGGTGTGGCAGGATGTGGGAATGAAGCATGACGACAACCCTGGGTTCGAGGGTCGTGTAAGTGACAGCATCTCGTCCTATCCACTTTGTGAGATGGCTACTCACTCTGAGCATGGGCGAACCAACATGAGACTAATCAATAAGGGGCCACGAAAGACAATACGCAGTTCAAAGGCGAAACGAAAACTCCAGCTGCATTATTAGCCCATGTCAAGGCGGCTTTTGGTGGTGATGGGTCAGCTTGACGGCTGCCTCGCATTCGGCCCTCTCGGCCGCGTCAGCAGCTAGCGAGCGATTGGGCGTGGGGTTTGACGAGGAGTCATAGGGCTGGAGGGGCTGCGAATGCGACTTGCGTAACCCCCTGCAGGCCGCTGCTGGGGCATGTCGGATATCCGAGAGGCAGCGGAACGACGCCATGGTCCCTCGTTTGGGCCTATGATGGCGGGCGGAGGCGATCAAGGGTAAATAAAAGAATGATGCCACCTCGGGTCGACGCGAGACAAGATACGACCAATTCGCTTGTTGGCTTGACATCCATGAAGCCGTGTTGATTAATCACACTGGGCTGCCTGTCACCTTTTTAAGACGTCGTCCTCCCACCTCTCTGCCTTACGGCAACCCTAAACACCGACAACTACCTACACCTTCCCTTCACAACTTCCACCATGACAGCGCCGCCACCGCCAGCCATGGATTCCAGCAGCAGAACTCTCCGCGTCGACGTTGACCACGACGATGCACCGCCTCCGTACTCAGAGACGGACATCTACTCCACCGCCTCCAACGCTCCCCGATCGCCACATTCGGCCTCCGTCGCCGGGTCCGGCCCCGCTGCTCCCGCCGACGACGCCGCTTCCCGCATCTCTTCCACTTCCACCACCGACCCCGTCATCTTCACTCCACCGCTCACACCGCGCACTGGCTCCAACGTCAACGTCGGCAACACCAGTAGCGATTCGCAAATTCACGTACCTCCATCTCCCAGCGCCGCTCTCTA
Source organism: Fusarium albosuccineum (assembly GCA_012931995.1). NCBI lineage: Eukaryota > Fungi > Ascomycota > Sordariomycetes > Hypocreales > Nectriaceae > Fusarium > Fusarium albosuccineum. The sequence goes on along the minus strand of JAADYS010002014.1, from coordinate 11,396 downwards.
CTTTGACGAGCGTCCCGCACCATCATCTACTCCACGCCCGGAACCACAGCTGCACACCCTAGCTGTGCGGCCGAGCTCCAACCCCGACGATCTACCTTACCCCATCGACTGGGCCCCTGCCCACGATGTCACACCCCAGGACTGGGCCACCTTTGTCAACTTTCTTCTCCCGGACCATGATTCCGCAAAGAATGTCGCTCTTCTCGGTGAGAAGGCCAAGACCGAGGACGGCGCCGAGCCCAAGTCGCCCAGCGCCGAGGTGAGCGAAAAGTCAGAGCAGCAAGCAGTCGATCCCAACGAAGCTCTACGTAAACGCGCAGAGATTGAGGCCACAGTGCAGCAGTGGAACGATGGCTTCTTTGTTCCCAGGAACATCAGGATCCAACTTCAGCCCCAGGAACAACCCCCGATGCCAGGGGGTTGGGACACCTCATTCGATGGCCCCTCAGCACCAGCCGCAGCTGGGCCTTCTAGCCAGAGGGAAGCTGGGCCGTCACGGAGGCAAGGCAGCTGGGGATCATGGGGCGGATTCAAGGTCGACAATGACAGTATCCGCTGGGGAGACAGGTTCATCGCCGACAGTAACGGACTCCGAATCGGAAACTTGGTCATGGACAGCAACGGCATCCGCATGAATGGACGAGGCGGAGGTGCTCCTTTCGTCCCAGGCGCCCCGGGAGCCCCTAATGCCTATGGCCAGCCCAGGGGGCCTCAACCTCGAGGTGGCCCCCCTTTCGGGCATCACCATCCCTACTTCCATCCTGCGACCTACGATCCGGCCTCTAACGCTCCGTTCCGCGGCCGGCCTACTGAGCCAGAGCATCACAAACCCCGGCCCCGCTCTTCATCAACCTCGTCTTCCTCTTCCTCTTCCTCCTCCAACAGCTCTGGGTCCATTGGATCTCTCCCTGACTACGACGATCTCAAAGACCAACAGCTTCCCCTTTACCTTGCTCGACTTGAGCAATGGACTGCTCGCCCTGACGAGATGCGCACCAAGGCGGATGTAAAACAGCTTAAAGCCGACATCAAAGCCTCGAAAGCTAATAGCATCGACCCCAGCGTAGATCGCAAAGCACTGAAAGCGCAGATCAAGACTCTGGCACAGCAATGGCGGGCCCTAAAGCGACAGCAAAAGAAGGAGCGAAGGGAGCGAAGACGAGAGCTCAAGAAGAGGAGAAGGGCAGAGAAGCGGGAGAGGAGACAGCACCGGAGAGAGATGAAACGGGCGCAGAAAGATCATCGAAGAGGCCGTGGCGGTCCTCATCATCCTCCCCACCATCCTCCAGGTCCTCATGTCCATGTTCCTCCGGGGGCTGTTCCTGGAGTTCATGTTGCGCCGCCTTTCGGTGGACCTGGTTGCTCGCCTTGGGGGCGGCCAGGAAGGGGGGGCTGTGGATGTCATGGGCGTCCCGGCCGAGGAGGTTTCTTTGGAGGCCAGGGCCCTCTAGGGAATGACGGACCTCTTGGCGCACACGGCCCTCTAGGACCTAATGGGCCTCTGGGTCCTAATGGCCCTCTTGGACCCAATGGTCCCCTTGGGCCACATGGTCCCTTGGGCAGGGGCGGTTTCTTTGGCGGCCGTCCATCATTTGGGTCAAGGGGTGGTCCCTCGGGCCCATTCCCCGGTTCATGGCCAGAAGACAACAATCAGGACGCCAACATCCCTCCACCAGGGGCTGCCTCTGCTGCAAAGTACAGCACCGCTGCTGGGCTAGAAACGGAGATTGCGGCGAAGCAGAAGGACCTGGAATCGAAAGACGTATCGATGGGCGAGCGTCGAGCAATGGAAAAGGAGATTGAGGCACTAACCGAGACTCTCGAGCGCGTGAGGTTCGAGGCGGATGAAGCATATGCGCGGGAGTTGGCCACTCAGCCTCCTGGGCAGTGAGACCTGACAGGCACCCATATTGAACGGTGTCTGCTTTATTCCTGGGACGATTAGGGTCTCAGAGTTGACATTGGATACCAGACTGGATAGTTTATACCATTGTAATCATAGTTTACTACTTACGACGACACACACGCCAAGCTCATGATACCCATGAATATCATTAATCATTTCCCCTACTCGTGATATGCCTCACTCTGGCCGCACATGTTTTGTCTATTCCTCTATATGTACAGTATCATTCCTCTGGCCTCCTTTTATTTGTCCTCTCTCAATGCTTAGACTCGTCCTTTTCCACCAGCGATCCCACCCCCAGTCCCCTCCCCACGGCCACCTTGATCTTTCGTTCCTCGTCCTTCTTCTGCTTGCCCGCTTCAGGGTCACGGCCAACCTCGCCCACAGCATCGCCCTCATCGACGGCCTCACCATCAGCCCCTTCCTCGGCGGCAGCAGCCTCGTCGGCCTGGGCCTTGATAGTGTCAAGGTCGAGGCGCATGCAGAAGGCATTCTCGCCGTCGGCGTAGTACTTGGACTCGGTCTTTTCGTTCTTGAAACCCAGCGTGTCTTCGTAGAGGTGGCGGGCGGCGGCGTTGGAGACACGGACGTGCAGGGAGACGTACTTGGCCTGGAAGGTCTCGACCATGGCGAGTTCTGTGGAGGGTCAGCATAGGCTCGACGAGGTGTCCAGGGCCCATTATATTTGGTTTCTGGGTACATACGGCTCTGGCGCATCAGCTTCTCTGCGATTCCCAGGCGTCGGTGGGTGCGCATGACACTCAGACTGGTGATGTGGCCGTGGGGGATGCCGTCGGTGGGCTCCTCCTCCATCTTAGCGAGGACATAGCCAACGATCTTGGGGTACTCGTAAGGGTCCTTCTTGGGGCGGGAGACGTCGACAGCGACGTAGCTGAGCTGGGGCCAGGAGAGGGCGTGGTAGAGGTAGTACTTGAGGAAGTAGTTCTCGGGGAGGTTCTCGAGGTTGGCGTGCTGGATGAGGGGCAGATCCGCGTTGGTGAGGAGGCGGATATCCATGATTGGCGGCGGGGGCGAGGGTAAAGGGTAGGGATGTATGTGGTTTGGAGGTTCGAGGGAGGCGAGGTCGTGTACGGGGATATCCTCAGAGGTTCGCCGAGTTCAAGGTGGTGGATGAGGCTCAAGGTAGCTTAGCCCACGCTGCGTCGGCGTGTCAATCGGGGGTCCCAATTTTTGCGGTCGTCGGAGGTCGGCAGTGTACCCCGCCGAAGACACGCCCGTTACTGTACAATTCCCCCCACCATCAATGGCCTAAAACTTCCCTACTACGTATACAGTTCAGCGGGAAACGTCACTGGCGGGTCAATTGTTTCAGCGGCCACCTGACCCCCAAAGAGGAAATTACCTCTCCCGGACTGTCCACAGCCGCACCTCTCAAAGCCAGCAACATCCGCCACGAGACGAGTGCTGTGCGAGACTAGAGGGGGACAGCGGGAACCGTAATTGGCGCGCAAGCGGTTTCAAGTGGGGGAGAGGAGTTCTATTCCCATTTGTTTTTTTCGGGCTTCACTCATGGCCGCGGGGTTGTTGCTGTCTTGAGAGCCAGGGCGGGCCTCAATGGCATGGGCAAGTATTAAAGATGGAGCGTGTGCCTCGTTTAAGGGTCTTCGGGCTGTTTCTGTTAATAGACGGTTTCTGGTGTTGCTTGCTTGTCTGTTGTTGTGATACCCAGTTTGTCTCTTGAACCCTCAACACCACGTTGCACATCACCAGCATGGCTCTTCCTCTTGTCGGCAAGCTTGCCATTGTCACTGGTGCCTCACGAGGTAACTAATGAGAAGCTCCCGAATCTAATCAGTCCACTCGCTGACCGCAATAGGCATTGGTCTGGCCATCACTCAGGCCCTGGCTGCCCGCGGCGCAAACCTCGTCCTCGCCTACACTTCGTCCAACTCGGCTGCTTCCACGGCCAGCCTTGCCGCCGAGCTGGCAAAGAAGCACTCCATCAAGGCTGTGCCCATTCAGGCCGACCTTGGCACCACCGCCGGCCCTGCCCACCTCATCTCCCAGGCCGCCGAGGCCTTCAGCCCGCTCCGCATCGACATCCTCGTCAACAATGCCGGCGTCGCCTTCAACGACAAGATCCCCGACATCAAGGCCGAAGACTTCACCACCAGCTACAACGTCAACGTCCTCGGTCCCCTGCTACTCGTCCAGGCCGCCCAGCCCTACCTCCCCAACGACCGCTCCGGTCGCATCATCAACCTCAGCAGCGTGAGCTCCAGCCTGGGCTTCGTCGGCCAGAGTGTCTATGGCGGCACCAAGGCCGCTCTTGAGGCCATGACGCGCACCTGGGCCCGCGAGCTGAGCGAGAACTGCACCGTCAACGCCATCAACCCCGGCCCCGTGCGGTCCGAGATGTACTCGCGCAACTCGGACGAGTTCAAACGCCTCATCAAGCCCTTTATCCAGAACGCCCCCGGTATGGCCGTCCGCCCTGGTGTTGATGACCCCGAGATCGTGGAGGAGGCCAAGACGACCGGTGGCCGGGCCGGTGAGGCTGATGAGATTGCCAACGTCGTTGCCATGCTTGCCGGCCCCGAGAGTGCCTGGTGCACTGGTCAGGTCATCTGCGCCAACGGCGGCATGATCTTTGGTACGCAGTAAACATGGATTCTTTAGCATAGAGCGAGGGGCGTTGGATCACGGATGGTTTCAATAGAGGGCATCTTTCAATAGCAAAAGTTCACCTGGGAAGAAAGAACATGTCTCCCAGCGATCAAGAGTGATTAGTAGATGATGTTGGTCATTTGTCGTAGAGCATGTGCCTTTACTTTCAAGGACCGCTCTCATCTGAAATGCCCCGCCATGTTAGCGGGCGGTGACGCAAATTCTGCCACCTTCACCCATCATCGCCTTCACTCACTTACAAATCCACAAAGCCAAACCCAGAGCACAGCACAACTCATTCGTCACAATGGAAACGAGAAACTCCGATCCGTCTGATCCCTTCGAGGATGTCCTCAACCTCGAAGAGCGCTTCTACTCTGAAGGCTACCAGCAAGGCATCAAAGACGGCGTCCAGGCGGGCCGTATCGAGGGGCGGTCCTTTGGCATGCAAAAGGGCTTTGAAAAGTTCCTAGAGAGCGGCCGCCTAGCGAGCAAAGCAGTTGTTTGGGCAAACCGTATGCCCCCAAAGGATGAAGCTTCAGCAGCAGGAGAATCTTGCACGTTACCCTCGCTTTCAAGGAACTCAAGGCTAGAGAAGAACATCAACACCCTGTACGCCCTCGTGGAGCCCGACACGCTGTCGACAGAAAATTCGGATGAGGCGGTTCAAGACTTTGACGACAGGATAAAGAGAGCCCAAGGAAAGGCCAAGATCGTTGAGCGAATGACTGGTGGGGGTGGTGGTGCGAGGGATACGTCGGGGGCATCACCAACTCCCTAGACATCATGAACAGCAAGCACTGGGGCCGGAGTTCGGAGAGGCGCTGATCTAGGAATTTAGATGGAACAATATCCAGGGCTTTGATGTGAAAAAGGAAAGTCATCTGCATTGTCAATGGAAATTCTATACCCTTACTACCTCATAATTGTATACACCACATCTTCCTTCACCTCTACTTTATTTGAATGACCTGCAGGGATATCTGTAGCCAGTTAGCGCCCTCTCTTCATTATGTCTTGCGTTCAATTGGTAACCTACCCCTCGCCATAAGAAGTCTCTGTCACCTCGTACTTGTGAACATCCCAGGCCCCAGACGACAGGCTCTGGCCACTGGGCAGCGGCGGCAGGCCGTTCACGAACACATCCTTGGTCGCATCTCCGGGCTTCGACTTCTCGAGGGCCTTGGCCAGGCCAGTCTCGGACTCCTGCTTGACAGCCACGAGCTGCTTCTCGCCCGCCTCGCCGATGAGGTCGACCTTGGGGGCTGCGGCGCTGCCGACGGTGAGGAGCTGGGCGAACTGGGACTGGTTGACGACGCTGAGTTGGGGGTAGTTTCGGCGCGAGTCTCGCTTCCAGTAGGGGTTGTCGGCGATGTCGCCCGCGGGCACCGTCACGGGGTCGTCGTACTCGAGAGGAGGGTTGGCGCCGGGCGGAGGGTTTCGGAAGTGAGGGTTGAGAGGCACGCCGTTGGATCGCTCGGGGTCAATGGCCATCAATCGGCGGAAGGCCTCCCAGATGCCCGTCGACTGGACAGTTTGCTTCTGTACGGCAGAGTGCTGCGTTAGCCAGCTGAATCTCGATGCTTTCATGATCTGCGAGGCAATTCGGCAAGACGGGCTGCGGTCGGGGGACCATTGCGAGGCATTGAGCTCTGGGAGCTGGTTCTCGGGCGTACCTTGGCGATGCTGACCAGGCCACCGGCAGCTTTGGCGGCGGCTTGAGACGACATGATGGCGGAGAAGCTGGTCGAGGTTGTCGTTGAGATTCTGGTGATGGATCGGTTCCAAGTTGAAATGGCGTCGTGATTATTGGCTGGCTGTGGCCGGTCGGATTTGGCCCGAGGTTTTACCGTTTGTCGACTACCCTATATCTAAATCTTGAACTGGGTGAACAATTCAATTTGAGTCTTCAGTCGAGTTATTTATCATTTTACTTTTGTCAATTCATTCTGTACTGGGATGAATTGTTCTTGCAGGGCCATGCTTTGTTGTGTGGTATCAAGCTTCAGTAGCTTTGAGGTCACGATAGTTTGTCATCCATACACCGAGTTAACGCTGCTTGAACCCAATTGCGGTTCGACAGGGTGCGACATTCGTACGGATCAGGTCCAAGTTCAGAATATTATGGCAATGAAAAAAATACCAGAAAGACAGATAGGATGTCGATATAAAGTCCTCGCTAGAATAGAAGTACAAATCCCGCAAAACCAATACCATCTCGTTATCACGGCCAAGCCGTAGTTCCAGTCAACAGCACAACATGAACCACCGATACGCTTCATTAGTTGCTTCCCGACATTGCTAGAACAAATACGACCATGTACGTAGACCCAAACCAGTGCCAATCATCCATGTTGCTCCCGCTCCCTTACCCAGTCAGATATTTACCGCCCTAAAGTACGACCTATTTACCAGCCAACTCCTCGACAAGGGCCTTCACCTTGTCAACAGTACCCTGAGGGCTCCCTGCCTCGGCGACAAGAACCTTGCCCTCCTTGTCAATGACAAAGACGCCGCGCGTGGTTCCCTTCGGAGCCTTCTTGAAGCCAATGGCCTCGATCAGCGTCGCCTTGGGATCGCACAGCAGGGGATACGGAAGCTTCTGCTTCTCCTTGAAGGTCGTGTTGGCCTTGGGCGAGTCAGTGCTCAGGCCGTGGATGGCCAGACCGTCCGCCGTGAGTGGCTCATAAGAGTCGCGGAAGAAGCAGACTTGCTTAGTGCCTGTGACAGAATAGTCAGAACGTGTTCACGAGGGGGGCAAGATGTGTAGGAACTTACAACCGGGCGTAGAAGCCTTGGGGTAGGTGAAGAGGATGACACCAGACTTGCTGTCGTCGACAAGCTTCTTCAGAGTCGTCTTGTCGCCGTCGTTGGTCTCAATCTCACCGCCGAAGCCATCAAGGTTCACGACGTCGCCAACTTCGACCTTGCTATCCTTTGCCTTGGGCTCTTCAACCTTGGCCTCCTCCTCCTTCTTCTCCTCCTCCTGAGGCTTCTCAACGGTCTCCTCAGGCTCCTCCGCCTTGCCGACGACCTTGGCAGCGGCACCCTTAACTTTGGCGGCAGCCTCCTTCACCTTGGCAGCAGCTTTGCCCCTGGGCTTGGGCGCAGCCTTCTTCTTCGCGGGGGCAGGCGCCGGCGCAGGAGGCTCACGGGCCTTGCGCTTGCGGAGCTCAACGGGCATGATGGCGTCTGGGGAAGTAGAGAGTTTGAACTCGCGTTTGCGACTGCGACTGGATTGCGAAACGCGATTGCGACAAGACGAACAGAGAGAACAGGACTGCCTCTTCTAAAATCAGCAGTGGATTTCCGGGGAGAAAATGCTGCGTATTGCCTGATGCGCGTAGAGCAGGAGCGGCATATGCTGGTGAAAGGGGTCAAAACAAAGCAGAGGTTGGGCGCTTGGGGGGAAATGGGGGAGCCTGTCGCCGCGTTGCCCGTCGCAGTCGCATTTGGCATACGAACAGCGCCTGCCCCATGTCTCGGCCTGCAGCCAATCATGGCGGCTCCTGCTCACTCAAGCTTCCGGGAGCTTGGACCACCGCTCTTCGGCAGCGGAAGGCGCTCGGGCCAGCCCTTTTCGCTTAGATAAGTCGATTGCGCGATTGTGGGGGCGCTAACCGATAGACAGCTAACGGTGTCTGAGGAGAACATATGCATCAATTGAATTTATGCAGTTAGCTCTCACACAGTCTGATGCCAGTCCAAGGGCTTGGCATCTATCGCCTGCTGTTCGCAAGCAACTTACAACTCTTGAGGCTTGTCTCAATGCTTCAACTTCTACGCAATATGAAACCTGGAGTGAGTCACTACATAACTAATACCGCCCTCTAATCGCATTCATATGTTGACGTGCTGGGTTTCTTAGATGCTCATGGCCCCTGCGGCCGCCTTCACAATGGCCTGCGTCCTGCTCGTGTGAGTACCGAAAAGTGGCGTGTTCCGGGAGTGAAGGTATCGCAGCACTCCGATTCTCACAACTTGCACTCTTGATATGGAATATGTCGAAAGTTTTGATGCGCATTTCATAAAAAACCGAGTATAATGTTACTGATGCTGTTATACCTTCATTTCGTGACACCGCAACTTCTACGTTCAACCAATTTGATCAAGAAGCTAATACTAGAGCCTCCACTTACAAGATACACCCGCTCTTCTATCCACTCTGCCAGAGAACAAGCAGTACGTCTCCGTACCCTGAGAGTTACCACTTCATTAACGTTTTCAAAAGAGGTCATCAAGACTGCCCGCCAACGGCGAGCGTCCCTCGAGGGGTGGCTCATAAGCTAGCGGCCGTCCCCGGCATGGAATTTGATCATGGCATAACATCGGCGCATGGGAAGCGAATCAAGTTGTAATTCTTGTCATTCCGAATATCAGAACATCAGTACTTTAAACGGTCTTTTACATAATTTAACATTTCCATGTCTAGTGCCCAGGCTGCAGTCGTAATCAAGCAAACTCTTGACGTGCCAGCGATGCTACAACTCATCGACCCAAACATGTAACTCGACCTTTCGTAACAACATAGAAGTGGTGCGTGTAGCCATGTGCGCATGCGTTGTAAACCTGTGTGTATGCGAGCGTCAACGATCGGAACCAAGCCGCCACCAACGTCCGCTTGTGACCTGTTGCGGAGTTTGTCTATACCTACAGCCGACTAAGGGTATCTCAGCCTTGCTCCGCCCCTTTCCGTTCCGTGAACCCATGTGTACAGCCCCTCTCCGAGGTTTCCCATCTCCTATAGATTGTCGCTGCTCGTCTTGCTTTTTAATCTCATATTTTACAGCCGTTCAAAGGCTGCTTGTTCATGGCTCTGCCTTTGATCCAGACAAGAGTTGTCGGGCCTCAGCCTGTGACCTCTTGAGTTGCCTCATGACATATTCATATGTCAGCATGGTGACAGTCGCTGCGGGGACGGCCCGCATCATGTTGGTCCCTAGTCCAGCGTAGAATGCCCTCCAGCCTTCTTCGTGGAGAATAGTCCGAAACGTGTGCACAACACCCTGATACTTAGGCGGCTCGATTTTAGTGCGAGGGACCCTAGGGCCCGTGGTTGTTACACCCATGCCCTGGTGGAATTCCTCACCAGCCACCGGGCGCCGCTGGGTTTGTAATCGGGTTCGGATTACTTCATGAGGATATGTGGCGCTGCTGGCCATGATTTTGGAGAGGATGGAAGCCGACAGAATCCCAAATACGTGAGCACTGTCCTGGCCATCTATTGGTCCCTCACCCATGCCCTGACCAGTGAATTTCGTCTTGAGGAACTCGTAAGTCGGAAACTGAACAGCGACATGCGACAAGCCGAGGAGAGCTGGCGTCAGGCCCGAGTAGAAGGAGATGATGCCCTCTGAGGTGTACATTTTGCGGGCTGCATCGAGCGTTGACCGGTAGTGCCAGTCATGTAGAGTTGGTCGTGCTGTTGGCGTGCTGCCCGGTTTCGGGTAAAAGGAGGAGTGGTCATGAGCGTGGTGGTGTTGAACATGGCTCTGTGACATGAGCCGAGTTTTGATGACCCATATGGGATTCGTGACAATTGTGCTGCTGGCTCCCGCTATTAATGAGGACCAGAGGTTGATGAGATTCTTGTTGTCTGTCCAAAAAAACAGAGGATTAGCACCCCAGATGATACGTCGCTTGATAGTTGTGCCAACCTACCATAGTGCTCCCCCAACCACACTTTGCTCTCGTTATAGACGGTGAACCAAACAGCCCATGTTGGCAAATACCCCATAACAATTGGTCCGAGTCCTCGATAGAGGCCCCGGATTCCCTCCTCTCGCCAGATGACCCTAGCTGAGCCGACCAAGCCATTGTACAGCTTCGGATGACCAACATGTCTACCTTGGTTGAGTGCGGCGTAGCCACCCTGAGCTTGCAACTTCGTCTTGATGACATCGAGAGGGCAGGTGACGACGCCCGAGGTGAAACCACCTACTGCACCTGCAAACGCATTGAACTGGGAGTCCGAGGCGTTGAGAGTCCAACGGTGCAGCGGGGTCACCGTCGCGGAGGCGTGCATTGGAACGTCGGTGGTAGCGAGACCGTAGGAGGGTGCAGCATACTCTGAAGACGGCGACTGGGCAGATTCTGGGGATGCCTGGTCGTGAGACGACATCCCAGTCGCCCCTCGTTAATTTGTCTGAATGCTGCCGTCTTTTGCCGTTCGTTCGCCGGGCGATGACCGCAGTCGGGGAATGTGACTACCGGATCTCTCGGTGGCCTACGGCCTGTCACTCAGTCAATGTCGTCGGAGAATCGTGATTGTGCCCGCTACGGTGCTCGACTCCAAGCCTCTACCGATCGTCTTGTTCGTCCTCCTCTGAACCGAAAGTGCAGGACCCGTCGTGACGACAAAAGCGATGCCGTTCGGGATCGGGACCCGACGAGAGCAACCACAGCACTCTCTTGGTAGATGGCGATGCTCGGCTGCCGATATGCCCTCACTCTCGTGATGCCCCGAATTCCGATCCAATCCCGCCCGCAAGAAATAAGCCCGTTCGTCGAGGGTCCTTTGCGTCTGTGTGTTGTCCTTGCCGGTATAGGAGCCTCGCAGCCGGTACAAAGGTACTGCGGGGGAATGCTCCCACGCGCCGTGACCGACCGCTTCCCGCTCAGCGATTGGCACCGGCCATTGACCTGGGGGTAGAAAAAGACGACGAGGCGATAGCCTGGAGACCGGAGGGGCCGGCGGGAATGGGCGTGGACGATGGGAGTGAGGGCGGAGGAGGAGGATGGAAGGAGAGAAATCCAAAAACGAACAAGAGTACGTAAGTAGCAGCAGCAAAGTAAAAGCCAAGGAAAGTGGAAGCAGAGAGGGAAACACGGACCAAGTTTCCGAGGGCGAGACGGAGCGGAG
>JAADYS010002012.1:0-10169 GCA_012931995.1 Fusarium albosuccineum | reverse complement strand
CAACGCCAACGCCAACGCCAACGCGCCCCCGGCTGGCACTCCCAAGGTAAGGGGGGCAATCCACTTCTTTTTTTGTGTTTGACTCTCGACTGCCCAGACTCGATTTGATTCGATTGATGGCTCCTGCTGGCCCTTGATTTTCCTTCCCCATCATCATCCATCCTTTGCCTTCACTTCTGCATCTCGCACCACTCGTCGGCCATCAATGCCGGCTTCATTTGTCACCTCTACCCTGCTTATTTTTTCTTAATCCCGTTCCCGTCGCGTCATCATTTAATTTCATCACCACCTTCTCCTTAACACCCTACCACGAACTGCCTTTCCTCACCCCGATCAGCAAACACCCAGACAAACGCAAAAGCTTGCTGACGTGGAGCTAATTTTTCCCTTCCACCACAACAGGCCCGTGAACCGTACGGCTATCCGCAGTCCGCTGACCAACAACACACTCCTTCGTATTATAACGGATCCTACACATCGCCACGCGCATCATCCTCATTCAATCGCCCGCGTAGCCCTCTGTCCCATCCGCATCCTAACCCCCAAGCCGGATCCCTCAGCCCTCCGGGGCGACAGCCGCTGTTGGCCTCTCCGAGCTTGAGACATGGTGCCACGGCCAACATGAGCACGACTACCAACGGGGCATCTGCCCTTCCCCCCTTCAAGTCGGACCTTGCGGCTCCTTCACCCCAAAAGCCCCCGACAGCATCCACCAGTGTAGGCTACATCGGACTTTGTGATGATGCAACCATGCTAACTCCGTCAAAGACACCAAGCCGAGCTGCCGACCCCATGTCCTTCTCCAATATTCTATCTAGCGCAGAACCTGCTCCCAAGCCTCGAGAGCGAACCCCTGTCGTAGAGGAGCGTGAGCCCGAGCCAGAGATCAAACAAGAGAGAGAGCCAAGGCGCGAACGAGAACCCAAGCGGGAGCCGCGGGAACCGAAACAGTCAAGGCGCGAGCTTGACCGAGAACCCGAGCCGGACCACGACACCGAGGTTGAGAGAGATGTCGAGACAGAACCGGAACCGATCCCCACTCGAGAACGGGAACACCAGAGGGATCCCGTCGTCAAAAAGAGGGGTGGTCGAAAGTCGACAAAAGGTCGCGCTTCTGACATTCGGGACGCTGCAACCCCAAAGGGTGGCCGGAGAGCGTCTATCAAAAAGGAATCACCAACTCCTCGCCTCCCTGCAAAGCGACAAGCAAATGGTCAGCCCAAGCAGAAGACATGGTCGACCGAGATGGAGAAAAAGATCCAGAATGCCGAGACACAGATTGACAACAAGATCGCGAACCTAGACCCCGATGAGTTCGATGAACAACTGTACAAGGAACGAGCCCAGAAGCGCCGATGTCTCATGGCAGACAAGGATTTGCAACAGAATCTCCTCCGACGCGATGCGTATGCTTCCCAAGCAAGCAAGAAACTGGTGTTGCATTCTGAGCTCGGTAAGCGACGGTACGACGACGTGTTTTATGACGATGCCTTGCATGAGGTCCGCGAGCAGGAAGTCTACGCCGAAAAGGAGCGCAAGAAGGATATGCAGCGAAAGCGACGTCGCGAAAAGTCTATGGCTGTCACCATGGAGCAGAAGGAAGCAGCTCTCGCCCGCGCTGAGGCTGCTGAAGACGAAACCGAGCGCCAAAAGCATCTCCGTGACGCCGAGCGGGCCAGTAAGAAGGCCCAGCAGACCAAGCTCATTCTCCAGAAGGGTATCAAGGGTCCTGCCCGGAACCTTGAACTCAACTTGGAGGGTGGTACCATGTCTTCCTTCCAGGCCTCTGACATGGAGTCAGGTGAGGCGGGTACACCATCTGGCAAGCGAAAGGGCAAGGGGCGAGGCGGCCCACGACTCAAGAAGTCAAAGGAGCAGAAGCAAGCTGAAAAGGACTCTGCTGAAGCTGCCCAGGCCGCGATTGATGCCGGCGAGGAGTTGCCTACCAAAGAAGAGAACCGTGTCCGCATCAAGATCAAGAAGTCAAAGAAGGATACCTCTGCCGATGGCGATAAAGAAAAGGAAGACGGCGAGAAGGAAGAAGAGGAGGTCGTCGAGAAGAAGCCTAAGAAGGGCAAAGACAAAGATAAGGACAAGGACAAAGACAAGGTCGACGACATCCCCGACAACGAGAAGCGGTTCATGTCCAAGGGTTACAATCAAATCTACGACCAGATCTGGCGAGACATGGCTCGGAAAGACGTCAACAAGACCTTCAAGCTGGCCGTCGACTCTTATGCTACAAAGGCCTCTAACCTCAAGAAGACGGCCATCCTGGCTTCCAAGGAAGCTAAGCGCTGGCAGCTGCGGACCAACAAGGGCACAAAGGATCTTCAGGCTCGCGCCAAGCGTGTAATGCGTGACATGATGGGCTTCTGGAAGCGCAACGAGCGTGAGGAGCGAGATCTGCGGAAGGCTGCTGAGAAGCAGGAGATTGAGAATGCCCGCAAGGAAGAGGCGGATCGCGAAGCCGCTCGCCAGAAGAGGAAACTCAACTTCCTTATCTCCCAGACCGAGCTCTACTCCCACTTTATCGGCAAGAAGATCAAGACTGATGAGGTGGAGCGAAGTACCGACAACCCCGATGTTGCCAAGGATGCGCACCAGATCGAACATCAGAAGCTTGATGTTGACGAGCCTACTGGTCCTCTCGGCGGCAAGGTCACCAACTTTGAGAATCTCGACTTCGAGGAGGGAAGTGATGAAGCTCTTCGTGCTGCTGCCATGGCCAACGCTCAGAATGCCATCGCTGAGGCCCAGAAGAAGGCTCGCGACTTCAATAACCAGGGTCTTGACATGGACGATGAGGGTGAAATGAACTTCCAGAACCCCACAGGTTTGGGCGATGTCGAAATCGAGCAGCCCAAGCTCATCAATGCACAGCTCAAGGAATACCAGCTCAAGGGTCTCAACTGGCTGGTCAACCTTTACGAGCAGGGCATCAACGGTATCTTGGCCGACGAAATGGGTCTCGGAAAGACGGTCCAGTCCATCTCCGTTATGGCTTATCTTGCCGAGAAGCACGACATCTGGGGTCCTTTCCTGGTTGTCGCACCCGCCTCGACTCTGCACAACTGGCAGCAGGAAATCGCCAAGTTTGTTCCCGAGTTCAAGATCCTGCCGTACTGGGGTGGCGCCAGCGATCGAAAGGTTCTTCGAAAGTTCTGGGACCGCAAGCATACTACCTATCGAAAGGACGCTCCTTTCCACGTGTGTGTGACTTCGTACCAATTGGTTGTCTCGGACGTGGCCTATTTCCAGAAGATGAGATGGCAATACATGATTCTTGACGAAGCCCAGGCCATCAAGAGCTCGCAAAGTTCTCGATGGAAGTGCCTGCTTGGCTTTCACTGCCGAAACCGACTGCTGCTCACGGGCACGCCCATTCAAAACAACATGCAGGAACTCTGGGCTCTGCTCCATTTCATCATGCCGTCTCTTTTCGACTCGCACGACGAATTCAGCGAATGGTTCTCCAAGGATATCGAGTCTCACGCTCAAAGTAATACGAAGCTCAACGAGGATCAGCTCAAGCGACTACACATGATCCTCAAGCCGTTCATGCTTCGTCGTGTCAAGAAGCATGTGCAGAAAGAGCTCGGTGACAAGATTGAGATGGACGTCTTCTGCAACCTTACCTACCGACAGCGGGCGTACTACAGCAATCTGCGGAACCAGATCAACATCATGGATCTCGTCGAGAAGGCTACAATGGGAGACGACCAAGATTCCGGTACACTCATGAACCTGGTGATGCAGTTCCGAAAGGTCTGTAACCACCCTGATCTATTCGAGCGTGCTGAAGTCACCTCTCCATTCGCCTGTGCCTACTATGCGGAGACAGCCTCGTTTATCCGGGAGGGCAACAACATTCCTGTGGCCTACTCGAGTCGTAATCTGATTCAGTATGAGCTCCCCCGTCTTATCTGGAGACAAGGTGGTCGCATGCACAAAGCTGGACCAGATAATCGGATTGCTGGATGGCGAAACCGGGCATTGAACCACATGATGAACATCTGGAGTCCCGACAATATTCGCGAGAGCACTGAAGGATCCAAGACGTTTTCGTGGCTTCGGTTCGCCGATGCGTCGCCTGGTGATGTCTATGAGGCTACCCATCAGAGTTTGATCACCCGCGCAGCTAAGGAGCTTCAGAAACGTGACAGACTTGGTTACCTCAACGTGGCTTACACTGAAACTGAGGACAAGAACTATACTCCCGCTCACGCTCTCTTTCAGATTCGGGCTCGTCAAAATCGGAAGCCCCTTGCCGAGATTACTAATGAGGGCATCTTGACCCGTCTGATGAATGTTGCCCGGGCAGACTATGACAAGTCTGGTCTCGGACGACTGGAGCCAGCTGGCAGGCCTCGCGCGTCAGCTCCCCCGATCGAGGTTGCCTGCCGCAGCTGGGGCGCCGAGATGGAACGCACCAGTGTCTTGTTCAATGACCCTATTCGCAAGATCCTCTTTGGCCCGACAGTGTTTGAAGAGAGGGCTCTCGTGCAGAAGAAGATTCCCCTGCAGCAGTGGCCGACTCGACAGATGCTTCCTAAGCCTGATCATGAGAAGAAGGGTTTTACCAACATTTCGGTCCCATCCATGCGACGATTCGTTACTGACAGTGGCAAACTTGCCAAGCTTGATGAACTGCTCTTCAAGCTCAAGAGCGAGGGTCACCGTGTGCTGCTGTACTTCCAGATGACGCGCATGATTGACATGATGGAAGAGTACTTGACTTATCGCAACTACAAGTACTGCCGACTTGACGGTTCCACCAAGCTTGAGGACCGACGAGATACGGTGCACGACTTCCAGACCCGTCCTGACATCTTCATCTTCCTCCTGTCAACCCGTGCTGGTGGTCTTGGTATCAACCTTACGTCTGCCGACACGGTCATCTTCTACGACTCGGATTGGAACCCGACCATCGACTCACAAGCCATGGATCGAGCCCATCGACTGGGTCAGACCCGACAAGTTACGGTGTATCGTCTCATTACTCGCGGCACTATCGAGGAGCGTATCCGGAAGCGTGCTCTGCAGAAGGAAGAAGTGCAGCGTGTCGTCATCCAAGGCGGTGGTGCTAGCGTCGACTTCTCGGGCCGTCGTGCTCCTGAGAACCGCAACCGTGATATTGCTATGTGGCTGGCCGATGATGAGCAGGCAGAGATGATAGAGCGTCGCGAAAAGGAGCTGCTCGAGTCAGGCGAGTTGGAGAAGCAACAGAAGAAGAAGGGTGGCAAGCGACGCAAGGCCGAGAACACGGCCAGCTTGGACGAGATGTATCATGAAGGTGAGCAGTATAATTCCTAGAGCAAAGTCACACAAGCTAACATGTTTCAAGGCGAGGGTCACTTTGATGACGGCTCCAAGGGACTTTCTGGTACGGCGACACCAGCCACGCCCGCCGAAAGCGATACCAAGGGCAAGAAGGGCCGGGCCAAGGGGTCTAAGCGAGCCAAGACGGCTAAGCAGAGGCTGGCAATCGCCGATGGTATGGTTGAGTAGGCGCGGGCTCAACGACGTCGGGTTGAAGCAACGCGTGTGTAATAACAGACGCAAGATTCTGGGTCACAAATGCCCATGGGAGACGAAGGGAGTTACTGATGTATTAGCTTTGTTCTTGACATTTCGGCCGCGATGAAAGGGCCTTTGCGGATGGGAGTTGTTAGAGGTGGAAAACAAAAGCCAAAACGACACAAGACAGGGCCATTTTTGGTGGTGTTGTCGTGGATGTGGGAAATGTACTATTACTATAGACGGACGGTGAATAGTGCGTCCTTATGGAATCAAGTCTGAAAATATTGTGTTCCTGTGACTGGTTGGGTGAAGAGGTTGCGGGCTGAATGGGTCAAAGCTGTCTACTGATTGCGTTATGCTCCAGACATTTGATCATCAAGTGCAGAGAACAACCCTTCGCCGGAGAGTAACTGGCAGGTGTCTCGAAGGTGTGCCGGTCGTTGGTGCTGGTAGCTGGTAGTTCCGATTGAGATGGCCGATTCTCAACAACCACGAATCCGGTATGGTGTAGTGGCTAACATTTCAGAGAGACCTTTTCTTTTTGCCGCCCTGGACAGGTGTCTTACAAACCTTTGTTTGCGGATCCCAGGTGCTCCTATTCACACTACTGGCTGGGTCATGCAAGTTGAAGGGTGCGCTGTGTTCTTTTTGCAACAAGGTTTCTTAGGTACTATGACCAGCCCTTAAGAGTTTACGCCTGTCTCTTCGAGCATAGTGCTTGCTATATGCAGCGGTCAAGTCAGAGTCATACCCTGGCCTTGCTGTCTAGCAACTGCAGCTCAGCTGTGGCAACTTTAAATTCCCAGGACAAATGGTCTCGGAACGGAGCATTGGCCTCCTCTTCCTTACCTCATCACTTCCAGAAAGGCGGGGAGACCACTTCACCTTCCAGCAGCTCCCGACGCCCACAACCTCCACACTTATCTACCACCATCGCGAAGTCATTTACATTACCAGTATCGACATCTCGCCGACGCCGCCCTGTCTACCCAACTGTTAGACGTCCTAGCCTTCGTCTCTCTGCAACAACAGCCAATCAACATCCGGTATGGTGTAGTGGCTTAACATTTCGCGCTCTCATAACCTGAGGGAATAGCACCGCGGAGCCCAGGGTTCGATTCCCTGTACCGGAGGATATGTTCTCTTTTTGCCTTTCTCAACTGTTGTAGAAGCTACCAAGTGGGCGAGTGTCTTATCTTCGCCCAAGCGGATTCCTTTTTGTCAAGGGCAGTTGGCGTAAAGAGATTGTCGTAGCTAAAGAGGTTAGCTAACACACGGCTAGCAATGTGCAACAATAAATGATCCAGTGCGGCGGAATAAGGAGCGGTTTGATAATGTGCAACTCTTCCCATAATCTAACTCTGACTTATACTTGTTTCTTTCTGCTGGCTGGCGTGGAGTGAAGAAGCAGTCAGTTAGTATCCCTGTTTCTTCTCACCGTCCCGCGCATGCTTTCCTGCCTCTCAGCAGCGACTCTTTCGACTGCCAACCATGGCCACGCCATACGCACCAAAAAAGAATACCGGCCGAATGCTTCTCCAGTAGAGAACGGCAAAAGGAAAGGCTCTCCGGTACAGGGAATCGAACCCTGGGCTCCAGAGTGTATTCCGACAGGAATGAGAGTCTGAAATGTTATCCACTACACCATACCGGATTCGTGGTTGTTGATGGCAGGGCTCGAGATCAGTCCCTAGGAGGAGGCAACAGGAGACGCAAACGCGCGCCAACGACCTGTTGAAATTGGTCCGACTCGAAATCTCAGCCGGGAATGCAGGCAGGAGGAAGGGCATGGTCCAAAGGCTGGCTTGATTGTCGGGTGACCACAAGAATGCCTTTCCTGTGACTTCAGTCATCTCAACTTGGGGGCTGATGCAGATCACTCGATCCACGGCCTCTGCCAGGCTCCGATGATGGTTGACAGATTGTTGTTACTGTCCTAGAATTAGCCAAACCATTCGCATCCTTTGTGGGTTTGTCAGGGTAGACAGGCAACTTACAGTACATATATCTATAGCTTCAAAGGACAACCGGTGCTGATACCCGCTTGGTTCATGCTGACGCCATGTCACCACCACGGCAGCCCCAATTGGCAAAAAGAACAGGTTGCATAGAACCAGATGGAACCAGGGCAAAAAATAGAAGCTTCTCCGCGAACCCTGGGCTCCGCGGTATAAAGTCCCTCAGGTCTTGAGAGCGCGAAATGTTAAGCCACTACACCATACCGGATGTGATGCTTAAGACACAGGGACTAGACTGATACTATTGAGTAAGTGCTGGAGCCTACAGTGATCAAGGTGACTTCTACTGGCAAGATGGGAGTGGCCTGGGAAAAAAGCATGTATTAACATCGTGGAATATATCGAGAAATGGGGTACTTTGGAACCATGCGATGTCCAAAGCCTTGGTGGGAGATGACGAAACAGTATTGGGGCAATATTGAAATAAGACAACACCAGCCCACTTACATTGCCTATCAGTCAGTGAGTGGTATTGTGGTTGAACCTAGAGATATTTTATGCACCCAACCTCTGCATGGCTTGTATGACAACAAATAGGGAGTCACTGGCCAGGTGGAACTCTCAAGCCAGACTGCGTAGCCCCAGAGCCTAGATCTCTGCCTGACTGTGAAGGTTCCAATGATATGCTGTCGGTATGCTGATTCTATGTCTTTAATGAAAACTAGATACTGTGTTTAAATTAGATCTAGGCTAGTTCTATGACCATTTAAACCCCATGTGAACTGTACCTTTGCGATGGAGTGGGCAAGCCAGCTCTTATACATAGATATACGTGTATTATACAGTATTGTACAATACTTGGACTTTTGTAACAATCTGAGGCAATTATATCCATGTTGGAGAACTTACTTGGGGCTCGTGGTGCCATCAATGGTCTTGTAGATGGGAAGTTGCGCCTCCCCAATAGAGACGGCCCTTCCTTCCTTCCTTCCTTCCTTCCTTGATGGACAACCTCCTGCTTGATATGGTCCAAATTTCCATCGTTGACCAGTTTTGTTCCTCAGCGTTCTTCCATCATCGAGGCTATTCTTATCACGATCATTGTGCTATGTGTGCGTGCTTTAACTACCGTATCAACTCAGCAAGCTGGGTAAAGCCTATGGGCCTACTCATCCATGTCTTATAGCATTCTTAGGCCCAGCCGTAGCTAAGGATCTTAGCAGCTTCTTACCAACCAATCTTAAGCATTAAAACAGGGTTATGATGACCCACAGGCTCTACCCAACTTGCTGAGTTGATACGGTATTCTTAAGATTAGACATTGTTTGCCTTGATATATCGCGTAAATCCTCTGCTATCAATACTGAAGATAGCCAGTAAGCGTATCTGGTGCTTTGATAACTTCTTGAAAGAGCATCTCCTGGAATATAGAGTTCTTCTTCGAGTCCCCGGGCAAGCCGGAGATCTCAATGAAAAATACGTAGACGCCATTCAAGAACAGTTTCTTGCAGAGGCTTCACGCACATGGTTCAACCAAGGCTCTCTCGTTTGACGCGCATGACTTTCTGTCAAGGCTCTCTCGTTTGACGCGCATGACTCTCTGTCAAGGCTCTTGACCCACGCACATGGTTTGAGCCAAGGCTATCGGGCTTGAAACAGCAGGCTGAGGGCCATGGCTTTCAATATCCACGCACATGGCCAGGGCCAAGGCTATCGGACATCGCGGGAATGCAATCAAGCATAGATGTTGGAAAGGTGGATGATGACTTACTCCGTTTCAGGGGCTGCCTTTGCTTTGACAAATGCCTTCTTCTGATCGGAAGTCCATTGTCTAAAGACATTAACCGCAGGATGGTTCCGCTCCGAATAAGGAAATGTGTCGGCTGGCCCGCCATCGCCCTCATAGCGAAGGCCATCTGGATGCCAGGTTTCGCCAAAGTCTGCATAAATCGTCGGCGGTGTTGTTGCCAGACGGTGCTGATTCGCCAAGCTCAGCATCCCGTTCACCAGTCTGGATGTAAGCCATCACCGATGATGCCGTCCAACTGCCCATCGACAGCCGTTTGGGCGTCGACTGCATCAATCTCCAGGTCGATATCACTGATCCCATCGACTAGATCAGTCTTCGTCTTCTTGGTGGATGGCCCGGCTTTCTGCCGGCTGGGATTGTTGCTGCGCTTAGTTCCCCTGGGCATGTTGAAGAACTTGTACCCAGACAGAAATGGGGCAGCTCGGGGGAATTGGGGTTCGATGTGTCAGGAGGTTATCGCAATGGTATGGGAAGGCCGTGGTGAAGTCGTGGTAAGGGTGGTGAGAAGGTTGGAAGCGTTATGATTCATAAAGAATTGAATCTATGGGAGGGGGTGCGGGAAAAGATGGTTCATTCATTCCGCCCAAAAGGGCCTACCACCAGCCGGAGCGACGCTGCACCGAGGCAAAGGGGTTCTGCCCCCCCCAAAGGGACCCCACCTCGGAGGACATGTCCTCCGTCCAGCCATATTTGTCGTCGTCGTCGTCATCGCCGCCGCCCGTAGTAGTAGTGGTGGTGGTATCGCCGCCGCCCAGTAGTGGTATCACCGCCGTCATGGCCCTCTCTCTTGGGGTCTTTCTTGTTAGCAAGAAGTTCAAAACAGACAGACATAGAATTGACTCACGGGAGGGCCGCCACGGCCACGACCACGTCCTTGT
>JAADYS010002011.1:0-10067 GCA_012931995.1 Fusarium albosuccineum | reverse complement strand
TTATAGCTAATATATAGTGACTTGACCCCTTGACAATGGGCGTGCCAATGGCTTGTCAATGGCACCACTGACTCGTGATTCACTTTGTGACCTGCTGCCAGTTGAGGCTTCGCATTGCATCGCGGAACCTGTCGCCTTCGCATCCGACTGCAGCTCACCAGCGCCTCGAGAAGTGACGCAGCTTTCATCGCAACCCTTGTCACCTTGTCAATCGCGTGCACAGATGAGGTGTTCTCGATGAGGGGCCATGACGTCCTTGACCAACCGATGGCGACACAGGGCTGCCAGATTCCGTGGCAGCACCTCTCTCCCCACAGTCTCATCGTGCTCTCGTCAGGTCACTCCGCTATCGAATGAGCAACTACAGATGACTGCCATTCGGCCGGTAACCGTCGGCAGACGGCGAGATGCTACTGTGCCGTCCCTTAATGCCTATCAGCAGATGGGGGCGCCTGTCCCGCTCTTTGTGGGACAGAAGCTAAGCGCAGTGGGCTGTCTGATAAAGGATCACCAGCTCACAGTTACATCTGAGCATATCGTAATAGCACAACTTGAAGACGAGGTTTTACGATAGCGACTACCTAGTCGGTGGTTTCGCTAAATAAATAAATGGCACCTCAAAACTCGCACGAATAGCAGGCCCAGTTCCCAGCAACAATGTCTCTCCTCTAAGTCTCGGCCGTTCTGCCAACGCCGCTGATCGTCCATGACCTTCCCATCCATCTTGTCTTTCATACTTTGACTATGACATGGAAGCGTTGAGGAATGAGAGGGGGTTCATGCATGACATCGCAGGTCCAGGGCGAATCTCTTCCCTATCTTCCCTAGCGCCTCCAATAACCGCCCCAGCCGACCGATTGTCAACTTTAGCTGCCGACCAAGACTCCTCTCCCGCTCTCCCGATGCCAAGGAACGGAGGGCATGTTTCACTACGCACAATCTAGGTCGGTCTCTGCATCACGGCCAGGACATGGCATCCTGAAGGCACATTTACAGTTGCAGATATGTGGGCGAATATGAGCACAACTCAAGCACGCCAGCATGTCATCCTCTCCGCGAGATGGCTTGATCCATTCCTATTTCGAGATAGCCGGAACTTTATCGCTTGACCCCGACAACAACCAGGTTCCTCGGGCTCTGTTCGTAGTCAAACACCGTCTCGACCCACGCTTGACGGACGAGATCGTGGTGCTCTTTGAGGAACGTCCACCGATCCGACACAATCAGAGACTCGACAACCATGGCGCTGAACGCCATCAGACTCCAGACAGCGCACAACTCCTTTTTCCGTGGCAAGTACATGGCTTCGTAATGCTCGATCTCTTCATCCGTTATGTCGCCCATCTTCTCCTGTATCACTTCCGCATACTGGCTATAGTCGTTGTTGGTCGTGAGCTTCTGCACTGCTCCGCGTACGTAGGCCTTGAACGACCCATAGCAATTCTTTCGCAGGGATCCAATGATAACAGGGTTGGTGCTGATATCAAACGGGCTCTCGCTCTCGCCCTCGCTTGCCGTGTCCCTTTCGGCATCTGAATGCCGCACCTTAGTCACCACTCCCCGGTCAAGGAACATCTTTTGCAGGACCGCTCTAAAGAAGTGTCGGGAGAAGAATCCAGCACTCTCCTTTTCAGTCCAGTTCCGGGGTGCCTGGCAAGCCATCATGCGCGCCGTGATGTTGAGCCGTACGCCATCCCCGTCATATGTCGAGAACTTCTGACTCATGGGAAATCCTTGTGGATCATGTTTGTCGGATTCTCGAACAAGCCGGCCATTGACAGCTTGAAGAGTCGGTCTCAGAAAGGCATGTTTGTAGGTTGGCGGGCCAAGCTTTTCGGTCATCAAGTTGTAACAGCATCCAACGATGGCCACTGCCCGGATGCTGGGGTTGAGAACCAGGGAACGAATGCCAAAGTGAGACAGGTTTCCACATGAGTGAATTGACATGGCCATCAACCGCAACTCGCTCTCTTCGTTCTCCAATGGGTTTCCAGTGTCGATTTTGGCAATCACATCTGCAAGGTCGCCACTGTCGAGCCGACCCGAGACGTACTGAACAAATCCCTTGCCACCTTCGAGCGTGTATTCCGCTTCGAGCTCTCTGACAGGTCTGAATTCAAATGCTTTGTCTCCTGCCACCTCGTGGATAGCATTAGCCAGGGCTTTTGGATCATCTTGTCCGTCTAGACCTCGGGCTTCAAGAATCTTGTTCCATAGCTTCTTATTCCTCATGACTTTGGGCTTTACGGCCAATCCGGAAGACATATCGAGCCCCCTTGCTGCGGTGACGTTGTTCTCTCGACCTTCGACAGCTACTACATGTCGATTGTACGGCTCGCTTGCCAATGCTCGGCCAAGGTAGTTCTGGCCACTGCCAAAATCAACAAAATGGGAGATTTTGTCTCCGAAATTCTCGGCGATGTCGTCCGACAGTCTGTCGAGGTAGTCTGCAAAGTTGGTGACTTCGTGAACCTTCTTGACGTTCATACCAACGGCCACTGAGCGTGGAAGGACGGGAAGCTTCTGTTTCTGGGGCGAAAAGGAACGGGCCAGCGAGAGGTTTCGGATGGTGCGAATGTAATCGAGTAAACTCTCTGGTGGGGTCTCTCCTTGGAACTTCAAGTTGTCCAAATCATCCCGCATGAGCAGGTCTAGAAACTCCATGAGGGTGCATGATAGAATAAATGGCTGCCATTCTTTGGGTATCGCGTAATGGAAGAGGCCTGGCTCGATGGTGAAGAAGTCGAGAATATGGACTCCACCGCACAGTATTTGGAAAGTCTCAGATGTACTGACAAACTTGAGGAGCTCATCGGTATACTCTTCAGGTGAAGCAAAGTCGCCGTTGAACGGCAGCGGCTTCTTAGGTATCATCTTGAGATGCAATTGGCGTGCCAGCTACCCTAGAGTATGGTCAATGATGTTTTCTGAGTTAACCGGGAGATGAATAGGCTTACGTACAGTTATGACTATGTCATGAATGAAAAACTAGTCCTTATTCCGTGATGTTATTGTCCAGTTGTTGAGTGAGAGTCCTAGTTCGACGTAGAGACACCTAATGTTGGATTTGTGGCGAAAAAAATCCAACCCTTCTTCATCAACTAAGTAAGCCGTAGGAAAGGAATGCCCTGAGGCTTGGGAAACTCTCGTCAGTATCCAGCCACGAGGAATAAAAACTAAGGTATCCGGAACATTCAAAGCCATAAAAAACCAGGCGGCTCCCATAAAGCATCATGCACAAGTCAAATTCGCTCTTCGTGTGTGGGTCGAATTTGTGGGTGAGCTCGGTGTGAGGGTGAGAAAATGGACGAGGTACGTATCTCCTGCCTCTCACCGAGGCGAGCTCCCAGGTGAGCCCCAGGGTCCATGCAACGTCATCCCCTCCAACCTCCATTGTCGCATCCGGACAGGCACCGATATTGACATCCCCGGACTCTGTTAATTCCTTCACTGCGCTACAGTCGCTTTCTTTCTTCGCTGACAGATGCTAATGCGTCTGTATCCATCATTATCTCTGGGATGATGTCCTCCGCAAACGATGAGGATCCGTTCCTCCAAGTTCAACAGTACGCCCCGATCCTCCGATGCGCCCCCGTGCATCCATCACCACTAACCATCATGTAGAGATGTCTTGAATCAGATGGCCTCCGCTCGGCCACTCTTCGCCTCCTATCTACGAATCCGCTCCCTCTCCACAAATGCTGCTTCCCCTGAGCTCGCCTCCGCCCGTTCCGACCTCGAATCCGCTCTCTCCTCTCTCGCCGACGACCTGGCCGACCTCGTCGCCTCGGTGCAGGCCGTAGAATCGAACCCAGCACAGTTCGGACTCTCCGCCCATGAAGTCACACGCCGCAAGCGCCTCGTGCAAGAGG
The DNA here is from genome assembly GCA_012931995.1 of Fusarium albosuccineum. Classification (NCBI taxonomy): domain Eukaryota; kingdom Fungi; phylum Ascomycota; class Sordariomycetes; order Hypocreales; family Nectriaceae; genus Fusarium; species Fusarium albosuccineum. The sequence continues at coordinate 6,195 of JAADYS010002011.1, read as the reverse complement.
TCGGCGGCGAGATCGACGACATGCACGATGAGCTCGCCAAGAAGGTCGACAACGCGGGTGGCAGCGACCTCCCCGACCCCAATGCCTTTGCCATTGACGGAGACGGGGATGACACGTATGCCGAGTTTGAGCAGCAGCAGCAGATGGAGATGATGCGCGAGCAGGATCAGCATCTAGACGGTGTTTTTCAGACTGTGGGCAACTTGCGACGCCAGGCCGATGATATGGGGCGGGAGCTGGAGGAGCAACGCGAGATGCTCGAGGATGTCGACACCGTGGCTGATCGCGTTGGCGGTCGGTTGCAAACGGGTATGCAGAAGCTGCAGTATGTGATGCGCCAGAATGAGGACCGCTACAGCAGCTGCTGCATAGCTGTCCTCATATTTGTCCTCATTCTATTGCTGGTCCTCCTCCTCATTCTATGAAGTGCACATGGAAACGGGAATCTGGATACAACATGAATATTCTGCCAGAGGCGCTCATGATACTGTTAAATCTGGGGAATTGGAGTTTTGGGAGGGAATCGCTTTAAATGACTAGGCACACATTGACCGGGAATATTCTTTTTTTTTTTCTGTCTTGATTGTATACTAGAAGAATAGATAACGAGCAGAAGACATGGCCGTTGTATGTCCCAACGGCGTGACACAATCCAACAAGTCCGCCAAACACCTGCTATGCCGCATGCCCTATAGTGTGATGCCCTTCTCAGGTGAGAAGGGGACATTGTTTTACCTGAACGCCTCCCGTACTCCCGGTCTGGATGAGCCTCCATTCTCTTTCCGTCTTCTCTTGAAGGACTCATCCTGTATCTGGATGCCATTGTGCTCCTAAGCCAAGATCAAACCAGATTCACTCTTTAGAACATCAACAAGTGCGCTTAAAGAACCGGCAGCTGTGGCATTCTGAGGCGCCTTCTTGGGGAATTCGACTAGTGCGAGACGCAGAGCTGCCAGTGCTGCGTTGCCGTAGAATTTGAGGAAGCGATGCTCGTGGCCCTGGATCATGGACCGCAGCACAACGTATTGAGTGTTTGACGTTTCGTTCGGGGGCGTGTTGACGATGTAAGCGAGCGCCTTCCAGTAGTTTGTAGGCGGATAAGGGTTCTTCTTGGATGACTTGCTGAAGTCTCTCAGGGAGAGGGAGGCAAAGCCAGCGCCCAGCCCGGTCATCCTGTCGTTGTGATTCTGCTCGGTGATCCACGCAGGCCCCTCCTTCTTCCAACCGATGGCGATGCGTCCACGTTCTGTCCTGTCATTACCCCTGTGGCCAAAGAGAACTGGACACACTATCCGGTACTTGGCCATGAGAATGTCAATTAATGACTGGCCTCTCCATGAAAAATCCTTGTTGGAGAAGATGTGGGCCGCAAAGACCCCGACAGGGTCTGCTGCTTTGGGGTTCGCGCTGCCTTCGTTGATGAACTGGTTGATGATGGCCTTGGCGCAAATGTTGATCAAATAAATGAATAGCGAGGGTAGCGTAGCGTCGTTATTGGGGACACCCTCAACAGGCTCCCTCTTGTCGACCACGAAGAGGCTAACATCAATTGGCGGACTGGGTGTCCTACCATCGATGGCCTCCTTCAACGTGGCTGTTATCTTGTTGATCTTGTTGTTGTTAGAGCTTGCTTTGACGCTGGATGTTGGTGTGGTTGACTTACAGGCTGGGCGTTGGCTCCCTTGCCGCCAGTTAGCTGGCCGATGGATACTCGAATCTCTCGGCGGAAGGTACCCAGCTTGCCCTTGAGCGGCGAACCAGCGACCTTGGACTGAGCCTGAAGCTCCTTGCGTAGCTTCTTAAGTTCCTGGTGGATTTGGCTGTAACGGTCCACAGTAGGAGCTGATTGTGTAACTGGTGCCGCAGGCTTGGCCAAAGGCTGAGCGGTGGTGGGTGCAGCAGGCTGAGTTGTCGCGAATCCATTCGATTTCTGGAATGGGCTTTGTGTCGAAGGTTGGCCGGGGGCTGTGGGAGCAAAAGGGCTGCTCAAAGTTGGTTTATTCTGAGCTGCGAAAGGGTTGGGCGACGAAGAAGCTGCAGCGGGTGCCGCCGATGGACCGGGCTGTTTGATCTCGGGAGCAGGTGCTCTTGGCGGCTCGGGTTGCTTTGATTCCCGGGCTGGTGTGGTGCCATTGGCGATCTTCTGCGGCTCGGATTTTGCTGGAGGCGGCGCTGGAGGTTGGGGCTCCGGTGGTAACTTGGGAATCGTCTTGGCCCTCAGCTCGCGAAGCCTCTTCTCTTCGGCGACAACTAGCGCTTCGGCCCTGAGCCTCTCTTCCTCTTTGCGCTCTTCTTCGACGATGCGGCGGTGCTCTTGTTGCAACTCGTGTAGCTCGTAAACTCGGATCGCTGCCTGTCGCACTCGCTCATGCTCTACCTGGGCCGCCGCCAGGGCATCACGATGGTTGAGCTCGTTGTTTCGACTATCGAGTAAGAAACTCGCAGCTATATTCCGTTCTGGGCTCGATAGTAATTGGCTCCGCCGAGGGGGCGAGGAGCGCGTCATGATGAGGATCGGATGGCGAGGCTGGGGGTCGCTATTGATTTTGCATTGGTGGCTGAACGAAGGGTATTTGCTTGAAACGTATAGTATTTCAGCCAGCAGATACGGGCCTGTTATCAGGCCGGTCCTCAAAGGATCGGACTGCGGATATGAGGTCGAAAATTGATGTCAAAAGAACGTTCTTGGGCCGTGATAACATTGGTGTCTGTAGGTGGTTGAGGCTGGTTGTCGATCCAAGCATGGTGGGTACGTACCAGCCGGCCGGACAAAGAGCTGGTTTTAAGCCAATCAGAAGTGCAGGCGGTCCCTTGACAGATCTCGGCCCGCTAAAATGAAGTCCCGACTCCAGCCACATGCCGAGCCACACATGTGAGGTATGGCTGTGCGGTTACGGGATGGCGCCGTGAAACACGTCAACTTTGACGCCGCCCACCTAGGTTGAGGGACATGCATTATGCCACGTACCAATTCTTGCTTGGATTACGGGGTAGGAGGGAGGAAAGAAACCACAAACGAATGCAATGGATCAGATTTTATGATGATGTTCCTACTCCTTACCTAGAAGCAAGGAAAGCTCAGAGTTGTAGCTAGTAGACATGGCATAGGCAGGGTAGCATATTTCCACATGTGCTGTACATGTTTTTTGGTCTGCAGAGAGGGCTGCTCAAATGCGAGATGTCCCTCCCGCATGGAGGGGTAGTGAGGCCTGATTTCATTGGTTGTTCAAGGTAAGGTGACAGGTAACCAACGGCAGCACCTGAATCACGGTGAGTTTGTCACAGAGTAACTGGGTACAGAACTGAATTTAGTGCTGGCCAAGGGAAGCTCAAGTAGCCTTGCCCGCTGGATCTGGAACTGTTTGGTGCGTTCACCTGAAAACATGGAGACGAGACGACGCAATGGGGTAGCCCGACTGAAGGGTTACATTGACGGCTCGAATCTAGAACCTGGAGGTGGTTCACTGGGTCGGGCCGTTGCTCATACTTCAGGTACCTAAGCTGTCCAAAGCATGCGGATGAAAACCACAAAGCCACTGAAACCCGTTCTTGGGTGTTTGCAGGCCAAGGCGGGGAACGGCGTTGGGATCAAGTCGGCTTCGTAGGACAGGGCTTGACGCTTGACAGGAGTCTAGATTGATTGATATCGGCAACGGGGGAGCTGGGACAAAGTATACTTGGACTTCCATTTCGGAGCCAGGAGACTCACATCCCCCTCCAAAGACGCTTGGCAGGTATGGGTAAACGGCTGCCCCAGCACTGGATTGGTTTTCACAAACGATCGTCCTGGAGACGAGGCTTCTTCGAATACGGACACGGGCTAGGGAGTGGCCCGTTGGTGGTGGGAGCTTGCCCATTTCGGCGCCCAAGACGGAGATGATAATGACAGCTGTTCCAGCCAGGGCAAGCTTCGAGCGGGAGGCTGACACCGGAATGTTGATGAGATCACCAACAAAGCTCTAGCCCATCTCATTTCGTCAGCGAGGAAAGGCGAGCTGCCCCTCGATGACGTTTGGTGCACGTATTTCCTGGTGGCCTTTCCATGTTTACACCATCGAGGATAACCCTTGAGCCGCAGGGAGGCCCAGAGCTGGGAGGTTTGATTGAGTCCCTACCTACATAGGCGGTCATACTGTGTTGGGAAGCAGGGGTATCGCCGCCCCCCTTAGCGCAGGCGGATACGGTTAAGCATCAGGCAATCACAGGGGCCTTGGCCCAAGGAGCTGGGGGGGCTTTACCAGTGTGTGACACGAGGGAGTGAGCGAGAGCTCGGATAGTGGGAGAAGGCTCGATATGAACAAGGGGTAGAGCAGGTTTCGACGTTGTCTGAACCTGAAAATGGCAGAGATGATGAGACAGACAGAGCGCGCTTGTTTGAGCCGGGAGGAGCCCATCAAGGGCTGTTTACCTACCTAATTATGAACATGAAGCCTAGGTCGTAGCTATCAAGCCGGGGTTCATTTGGGTGATACTGTAGGGCCAAATGGGACACGACGGCGCCGCTATAGCTCAGGGATTCCTAGTGCGGCCACGGTTGACGACAATGTTTTGATGGCAGCTTTCTCAAAACACCCAATAACAGCTTCGCATTGCAACGCTGCAATATCATTCACTGCCCGCCCTTCTCTGATCAACCGGTTTCTGCGTCTTCTGTATCGATCGAGTTTCCACTGTGATGCAGTTCATGACGACGCACCTTGACCTCCCTCGACGCCACACCAGAAAAGATCGACTCCCTGAATCATGGAGCATGGCCACCTCCAGTCGGGGTGGTGGCACCTATTGTCACCCTTGTTTCTGAGCTAAATGGGCCAATGCCGGGCGGGAAAATTGCTCGATGGGAGGCCATGCTTACGCAAAGTCCCGCCGACGAGCATTGGAGCCGCATTGAATCGGCAGTGACGCCTCATCAACTCAAGCTCTGCAGACAAGAGACTCGTGAGCTGCAGCTGTGCTGGCTTCTTGTTCGCACTAGGCTTGCGGGAATCGTCCATGGCTGCAGCCATCCATGGCACCTCGAGGATAGCACCTCCGCTATTAGCGGAGCAAGCCGGCGTCAGTGCGGTGCTAGGGGCCTTGGGGCTACTGAGGGAGCCCACTAATAGCTACGTTAGACCTGCGGCCGACCCCATCTTTAGGCGCCTCCTAGACCCGTCCATCCCCCGGTCCAGCTGCCCGGGCGGACACCAAGTTGGTCATGGACCCCAGCATGGAGGCTTTCATTTGCCCCATGAACCCCTACCTTGCCTACGGATCTCGTCAGTGACAGAGAGCAGAGCGTGTCTCCGACCTGTCCGCTGCCGGTCAGGTACGAGAAAAGCAGCGGCTGCCAGTCCACTGCGCTGTGCTGTGCTGCGTTGCCCGTAGGTAGCTGGCTCCCCAGAGCGAGACCTGGACGCACAACCCCCTTGTAGCCTAAGGTGCTAACCTACCCGCGTCTACCGGTACCAGGTACCTACAGTACCTACCCTGCCTCCTGCTGCCGCAGAGGTACAAACCTAGCCGTATCCCACACTCCACCAGGAGCTAAACCATCTCCATCCATCTCCTCTCCCACCACTCACTCACTCACATCCCTCCTCCTCCTCCATACTCACCCACGTCTCTCTTCCTCTCGCCAGGAGCTGGAATCTCTTCCATCCATCCCGGCTTTCTCTTCTCGTCGTCTCACCATCTGCCTCTTCATCGCCGCCTTTCTGAATCACGCTCCTTGGCTCAGCGCAAGCTCCGTCTACCCTCCTTTTGGGCAAAGTCTGTCCCGCCGTGCCATCGCCATACGCCATCGCAATTCGCCTCACCCGTCGCCCGTCTTCCACAGGGCAACGATCCTCCCCCTGTTTCGCCGCCCATCCGCGGCCACCACAACACTTCTCGATATCAGATCCAACTAGCTGCATCTCGATACACCTCATCGCCGAACCTCGACGTGCTACAATTACGCTTTTCGTGCTTCTGACTGCCCATCATGGAGCAGCAGCAACAGCAACCCCCGCAGCAGCCGCAACAGCAGCAGCAGCAGCAACCTCCCCAGCAGCAGCCCCAGGTTGGCGGCGTCCCTGGGCCTGCTGGGCGCAGACTGCACATTGCGCATCGCCGGAGTCCTTCTGAGCTGACGCCTTTGATGAGCATGTTTGCTAACCCAGGAAGTAAGTTCATGATGCTTTCTATCTTCCACATTTCTGTCCTTATCCCGTA
>JAADYS010002008.1:0-17113 GCA_012931995.1 Fusarium albosuccineum | reverse complement strand
ATTAAAGATTATAAGAAATTAAGTAGTCATATAAGTAAATTCTCTACCAAAATCACGTATATTATATAGATAGCAATAAGGTATTGTACAAATAGCAAGACTCAAGAGATAAGCTACTTTGTCCAGGCGTTTGCCAAGGCAGTAAAAGAGCATTCCTCTAACGAACGCAAAAAATATCCTCAGCACTATGATCCTCCTGACCTCAACGAGATCATCGTCGGTGACGATACTGTGCGACGCATTAGCGCGACTGTTTCTCGCTGGTGTGCGAGGGCTTTCGAATTCCCGACCAAGCCACCCCAAGATACTCGGGCCCTCACTACAGCGAGGCGACGGGTCTCCGCATTTTTAATACAGTTATCTACAAATAACTGGAGACACATCTACCTAGATAAAGAGTCTTTTTACAACTTTGAACTCCTTAAGACCCTGATCCTATACGGAGAAATGGATCCAGTCTTCAAGATCTGCGCCCACCCCGATAACGACCTTCTGAGCTTCTGGGTGCAGAAGCGGAACTTTTATACCGACCGCGACGATATCGGCTGGGAACATATCCCCAAAATGGCTTTGAAAGCATACCTGTGTCTCAATCTGCTGTACTGCTACCCCGAGCTCTGGGACGACAAGAGCGGGAGGCATGCCGGTAGTGATTACCGCAGCACTAAAGCCTACCAACAGACACTAAGAGAATGCACTTTTTCCGGACGCGTCTCTCGGCTAGCTTGTTACCCGCACATGCAATTCTTTGGAATTCCAGAGGCCCACTTCAGTAGATGTCCTAAGGCAAGAAAGGGCAGCAAGTATGCTTACACATTCCCATCTTCCGCTCATTATCCTTACGGCAAGATGCCCATAGCAGACTTCTTGGAGTTTGAGCACCTGCTGCCTCGCATGGACAGTCCATCAGATGTGAACTCTGTGCATTGGATGCTCCGCGGCCAAGGACTACCTGCAGAGATAGTATTTTACGTTATGGAGCTGGCAGATTACCTTCCATCACGGCGACTTGAGGTTGAGCGTGATTCAATACACCCGGACAATCAAAAAGACTTGATCAAGTACCTATCGTACTGCTGGCAACTCCTACTCCGATGCGACATGATGGCGAAGGAACTAGGAGACCAGATACCATGGGACGTGCTGGTTTCCGACTGCTTGGTTTGTCTTGTCGGAACTGATCACAAGAACTATAAAAGAACCAGGCACAACAAGCGAAAGATGTACGAATTTGATGTAAATCGAGATGGGACCCGTCTTAGCATGCATGAGTGGCAGCGATACTTGTTCATATAATCACATTCTTCACAATACTCAGATAGCGCAGTTAAAGCACGGAGGGCTACTTGTTAAATAGTTACACAGTCGTCATCGTGGGACAGCAGGATCCCACTTCTTCTTCTCCTCCTTCTCCTTTGCCTCTTGACAAGTCTTGCAGTATATCGTGTCGAAAGCCTCGCGGTTATAGTCCACGGTACGCCCACACGAGCCAATCGAGTTAGTACGTGTTTTTCGGGACTCGGGACAACCTTCGTAACCGGTTTGGGTTCTATGATGAACACCACAGCCCTTGCACTTGAACTTTGTGATGACTTTTCTGCACATGGTGGTGGCCTTTGTGAGCTCCTGGGTTGAGAGGATAGGTGCAAGGGAGAAAGTAGGTAGGTGGTGAGTACTAATATCGAGCGACGTATTAATATCCACTTGGATAAAGGGAAATCGAATCGGGACAGCGAATTTATTTATAGTTAGGCTGTGGGAACCCTCTACCACGGCAAGCTGTCTCTTGACATATATAGATCAGTTGTGTCGTTCAATCAGTGACCCACCAAGATTCGGGAAGTCTCGTCACCCGTTGAATCACGACCCTTAGCTGCCTTGCTGGAGGAATGGACTAGAGTCCTGTGAATGGTGTTCCCCCGGTAATGAGCTCGTGAATATGTTCTGACAGGCTCTAATTGCCCCCGAGTCATTTATTGATGTTCATGCTTTCCCATCTCATCAGTCTTTCCCATGCTATCTATGTCGCAAAGCCGCTCTAGGACCATTCGAGGGCTCTATACAGTCTAGCTCTTGCCTTACTCCTGCGCGTCTCCAAACTAGGTATATAATAGCCGATCAGAAATCAAGGAGAGAAAATTGGTTTTTGCCTCCCCAGACTTCGAGAGTGAGGGAGTTCACACTGACTTGGTTTACACTGAGTAGGTATCATATGAGGGCAATACCTTTGATCTTCCAGTCACCATGCCCATCAATTTGAAAAGTCAATTAGAGTTAGAAATCACTTTTCATACACAGTCGCTTCTATGCACCCCAAACGTGAGATTTATTCATGTGCGTAGACTAGGGAAATCCATACATCTCTGAAGTGGAACCTGGACGCCAAAGCCAGGACACACCATCAGTGCGCAGTATCCCCAGCCTTATCGCCCTGTGGCACGACTCGCAAAGCACATCTCTAATTTCCCTGTGCCACACCTCTATCTTCCCGCAGCAGTAAAACCCCGTGTTAGTTTTCTGCGCTCGCTCACACGGTAGTCTATCCACGCATGGCACTTCGGGAAAGCCGCAGCATGGGCAATAACAATTGGTGGTCAATTGAAAGCACATGGTAGCGGGCGCTCGGCGTCTTGCTGAGATTCCCGGTGTTGGTCTGTGGAGATAGTGACTGAAGTATGTGACTGCGAGGGAGGCGATAATCGGATGCTCAACTATAGAGAGTTGGGGTTACTGAGATCTGTGGGTTAAAGAGAACCGTAGTCGGTACAATGAAGGCATTTATAACCAGTCCAAGGGGTCATCCCACTATTACCGCCGTGTTGATACAGAAGCAGCAGCCAAACTATCTTTGCGCTAATTCGTTGCAATATCTGCCAAGCGCGATTCACGAATCTAATCGTCGCCGCCCACAGCTGCTTGCCACACCCAAAGCACAATGTCTATTCATCACCGTCTCTCGGCCAGTTATGTGACTAACAGTCAAGCTTCTCCTAGAATGCTATCTATCGTGGAAATTTCTTAGTACTCAGTCTTCCAATCAAGAGCAAAGACCCTGCCGTGAAGCTCCAGATCTGGTGCTGTGGTTCAGACTTCGAGATTGCCATGTGCAATGAACCACCAACCTCAATCACGAGCATGAACCGGCTCATAATGTCTGGAAGTCGGCAAAAGCGCAGCCTTGTCAAATTTCAACAAAATATGTCAATTTAATTGACCGCTCAGTCCTGGGTTGCTGATTTGCCAGCGTACGGCGCGGCTGGCAAGATCACGGGTTCGCTGGCCCGCGGGCGCGTCCGCGGAGGCCGAACCGCCCGAGTCGGCCGGGAGGCCCTCTCGATCATGCGTCAAATCTGGGTCAACGGAGTCTGTTTAATATCCGTCAAATAACTCCGCCAAAGGGGTTTTTTCTCTCGATTTATTTCTTATTTGGTGCGCGTTTGATTCTTTCTTCACTTCGCTCTCATTCTCTTGAAGTCTTTTGCGACGCCCACACTCCTTCGCGCGAACACATCCAGCGTCAGACATCAAAGGCAACATCCGTCAAGCCTCTAGCAATCCATCACGATTGTATTGAGGAATCGCTATCGCCAAGGCGTCACTTCGAAATCATTTGTTGACATTGCATATTTCAACGATGGCCGAAGTACAACCGCCCCCAGCCACTTCGTCGGCGAGTGCACCTCGTCGAAGAAAGTCAAATGGTTGCTACGAAAACATGGAAATGATCAAGACATCAGTCAACATGCCGAGCAACATTCACATCAATACGGATGGAAGGACCTCATCAAGAAGACGCCGCAAAGGTCGCTCGTCTCTTGCGCGACGGGTGAAGCGCTTTGCCCTTCGGCGCACTTGGGCTCTACCCCTCGCGTTGATCACGACCGTCCTCTCCATCTACGGCCTCAATCCGACAGAAAGCAACCCAGTCTATCCCCTCCTCTTCCCTTCATATCGAATCGAGCCCGAAATTTCCGGTGAACCAGTGCAGTACGCCAAAGGACGCAAAGACCTGCTGTTTTTCTCCTTCTACGTCATCGTTCTCACCTTCACGAGAGAGTTCATCATGCAAGAGATCCTACGTCCTCTTGCAAAGCGGGGTGGCATCCTCAGTCGCGGAAAACAGGCTCGGTTCATGGAACAAGCCTACACGGCCGTCTACTTTTCATTCACCAGCCCATTCGGCTTGTACGTAATGAAGAATTCTCCCGTGTGGTTCTTCAACACCCGAGGGATGTATGAAGGCTTCCCCTACAGGACGCTCACTGCCGATTTCAAGTTCTATTACCTCTTTCAAGCTGCGTACTGGGCTCAGCAGGCCATAGTTCTTGTGTTAGGCTTGGAGAATCCCAGAAAGGACTTCAAGGAGCTGGTGTACCATCACATAGTTACTCTAGCTTTGATCGGACTGAGCTATCGATTTCACTTCACCCATATTGGCATTGCTGTGTACATTACGCACGACATCAGCGACCTGTTTCTTGCTGTAGGTCTCTTCGGTAATTTTTCTAACGAAATTTCATGAACTTATTTGTCATTAGACCTCCAAGGTTCTCAACTACCTCGACTCGAGCATTACAGTCCCCTTCTACGCGACATTCATTGGCGTCTGGATTTACATGCGCCACTACACCAACCTCCGAATCATCTACTCTCTCTTCACCGAATTCAAGACAGTCGGCCCGTACGAGCTCAACTGGGAGACTGAGCAGTACAAGTGTTCGCTTAGTTTTGCAATCACATCCACGTTGCTCATTGCGCTGCAAGCCTTGAACTTGGTGTGGCTGTACTATGTTCTCCGAGTTGCGTACCGCATTACGTTCTATAACGAGCAGAAGGATGCTCGATCTGATGACGAGGAAGAGGTTGAGGAAGAGAACACTCCAGAGGCGGCAACTACTACGAAACACGACTAAACGCTTTGGGATTGAAGATGAAGCGTGTACAGAAGATGTCCTCTTTTCTGTTTTCGATATCGTCACGCATGAACGTGAACACGATAGTAATATGTAATCTTAATCAATAATCATGCTTTTTGAACGCCATCCCAATTTGTTGCCGGTTCCCAATCTCATTCCGCTCCCGTTCTGTCCTGTCGTTGCTGTCAAGTGCCGACACCATCTAATCTCAAGATCTAATACTCTGTTCAATCCCCATCCATCTACTGCATATCCATGTCTACCAGTAATCCCCCAAGTGGTATATCCCCCCATGCTTTTGTCATATCCCTCCCCTAGTCAATCTTTTTCTCGCATCCGATACGATCCAGGAACCTCTTTCGGTCACTTTGAGTCGATGGACTGGCGCCGCCAGATCTTTGCCGGGTCCTGGACCTGCCGTTCCTGACGGCCGCACGCCGGGTATGCGGATAGAGGTTCTCTCCATCAACCTCCAGCTCGATAGGTTGCTGATCCTCTTCGATTTCCTCCTCCTCTTCGTCGTCGCTGCGAGTGTCCTCCGCGTTTTCGCCTAGGATTACCCGCACGACGAGCTTGGCAATCATGACGAACCAGACGATCATCAGTCCTTCCAGGAATAAGAGGCCGCTGAGGAACAGGTGCTTGACGGTCGGGTTGTAGCACACTAATCCAGAGTTAGATACCAGAGGCTGAGTCAGATAACGCTCATCCTTCGGTACCGGAACCGGGCCGGCAATGTTCTCACCCGATCCAGTGAAGCACCCCGTTGTCATAATACCCGGCGTATGCGCATAAACAGACCAGCAAACCATTCCGAACGCAATATGCCGGCAAAAGATCCAGCTGATCACAAAAATACCAAACATGATATCGCACAGCGTCTGAAGCTTGAGATACTTGAGACACTTTGCCGAGGTAAATACAACATCATTTGCATCCATCAAGATGAGAACAACGTGGCCGACACGCGTATGTCCGTAGCGGTAGGAGCAGTATATCAAGCCAATGGTGACAACGTGGTGAGAAAACATCTGCCAGTGATCCTTTCGGCGCTTCTCAATGTTGATGACGATCATTTGGTGCAGCCAGAAGGCTAACTGAGCCAGCATATAGCCCTTCATGGGGCCAGTGATCTCCCGGTTTGGCCAGTTGGTCCAGAGCTCGTGGAGGTTGAACCAGTAGGGAGATGTCCGATAGAGGTACTAGCAAAGGTCAATTGACTTTCTCACGAAATTGTAGAAGTGGCACATACCATGCCGAAAGGCCAACAGATGGCATAGGCGACAACGAGCCATGCCTGCTCACTGAAGCGGACGGACTTGCTCTTGCTCAGACCGTACCAGTTTGCGAATGGGGCAAAGACATGACGCATAATAGCATCACGAAGGCCGGTGAAGAAAACGGCAAGGAAAGAGACAAGATAGACATCATCAAAGCCAATGCCGTGCTCTCCCGTCTTGGGATTGTGATACAATAGCGTGAGGAACTTGGTGGTGTGTTGCCGGGCGCTAGAGAAGCAATGCGCTGTTAAGACCGGGAGAATGAAGCCCAGAGAAAGGCCTGTCAAAGATTAGCTCAGCACTTGAGAGATTGACATGTGCAGTGACGTTGGGAGTCCAATTGAGGCGAAAGGGGCACCCACCAATCTGGTTCTCGACAAACCACGTCTTGACCGAAGCAGCCTCTTTGCGCTTGGCGTGGTGGCTCGGGCGGGCATTGACCGACATGGTGGAGGGCTGCAGTAACGAGGGACTAAACAAGCAACAGACCGGAAAACCTGCCTGCTAAACTGACAAAAAGAACTCTTGCGCAAATCTCCGTCGGTACCGAGCGTAGAGTGTGAGAAAAGGTGCCGGCCAAATGAGGGGAGGGAGGGATTGAAAGGGTGAGACAGCCAGCCTCGGCCGCCCGCGGAGCCCGATCTGACTCTCTCCCTTTTTTCCCAGATGCCGGGGAAGGCCGGGGCGGATCTTGTTGGGGCTGAGAAATAATCGGCGGCCTGTCATTGGACAGAGTCCGAGGCAACCCTGGTCTCGACGAGACCGGATCTTGTTCATCCTTTATCCACTAGCTATAGATCCCGCTCACGACACGTGTCATGCACGGGAGGAATTGTGACAGGATTAGCTAAATATTCACCGACATGATTTTGAGATTGGGTTTGTTGCAGGCCTTGTGAATTAACAATCACAGTTTGCCTTCGGTTGGTGCTTGTATCTCCAATTCTGCGATTTGGGCCCATCTTTCCCCGTCATCTGAGTACGGGTAGACATGCATTCTCCTTCCTTTGAATATGAGCCCATGTGTACAGACAGAGGTTATTTTTCGTCCAGTGAAAGTGAGACTGACCGAATGTCACGCGATTGGCAACTCTATATGTCAGAAGTTCTTCAGGAATCCTACCCTAGGGTCGTGGTTACACGCGACTCAAAACGTCAATTCTGTGCTTAGTTAACGTGACTCTTTGCCAAGTATGAATCTATGATATTGAAGATGATTGGGAGAAAAACATTAAGTGAATCGATCAAGACGCCGGGGTTAGGGTTGCGGAAATCTAGATCCCATCGATGTCAAAGTAATACTTCGCAAGCTATTCTCAGCAGTGCATCCTGCACATTCACTATCGACAATCCTTTTTGTTTTAGCAAGACTCGGAGCTTTCTGAACATATTGCAGGCTTAGGAGTCCCAACGGCGCCAATGCTCCCGCATCGGCCTCACCTGCTCGATATCAAAAACCTCCCCGTTCAATCTCGCCTTAGCACGGCGGACAGCCTGCCAAGTGAACCCATTCTCATCGATCCCAATCTCTCCGGCATGAGCCATCGTTCTTTCAACCCAAGCTTCACAGAGTTCCAGTTGCTATTCCATTAGTTTTTGCGCGGTCTGTTCATTTTTTTTGATGGCTTCCTGCTCCATGCGCAGCACTTCCTACACGAAGCGGACTGCAATATCGATGTTGATACGCACAGTCTCCTCAAGTTCGCCTTTGTAATCGTCGCGGTTAACTTCGCGTGCTAAGCCAACTAAAAATAAGGATATAAAACTCATGGGAGAGTGTAGATGTGCTTCCTCCCTAGTCTTGACAAGCAGAACCGTGCATTTAGATGACTCTGGGTGGGTGGCGGGCTCAGAATCCTAGTCTAACCACCAGCCAGATGGGTTCGCTATGTCTCAGGGCTTCCTAAAACTGCCTCGAGCATGGCATCATGGTTACAAGGTCTCGGCTAGCATCCTAGGACCCGCCATTCAGACCAAACCTTCGTCGAAGGTAAGCAGTAGTCAGGTTTTCATGTTCCACAGCCGATGTGCAGAAAGAGTTCTGTTGTCGACCTCTGAGCTCAAAGATATTGTAGGCTGAGCAGGCACAAATTGCATGCAACATAAAGCCACCAATCCGTGATGCTTGCAGAGTAGAGACGTATCCAGCCAGAGTCACCGCGAGCAATACTGTCTTGCATAGGTTCAGAGGTTCATCAATTAGAAGTAGCATTTTGCCAAGGTATATAGCCTAATAATAAACTATGAGAATGCAACGAGTTAGGATTATGATAAGTTTAGGCAGACTTTTGGGCAAAGGTAAGCTTAGTCTACTAATAACTCTGTTAATTAGTAGTCTATGATGCCCATAAGTTTAAGACGGCTGCTATACTTAGCTCAAGGTAACTCTAATTAATAGATTTACACCGGGCTAATAAGCCGATAATTACTCCTATTAGAGTCCTTTTATGCTTTAAGTAGCAAAGCCAAGCTATAGTAGGCCGGTCAAAGGTGTCTATTTTCTAGGGGACTTTTGTCCCTCTATTGATATAAAGCCAACTTTTGTTCACCGAAATTGTACTGCCTGCGACTTCCTTGTTCTTAGCCCGATCCTTATTCAATGTGTCAAGAATAAGCTTTTTACTGGCATTGGGGTAGAACCTTCACAACATAAATCTTATGGTGTGCGTTGGAACGCGATTTCATTGCACAGCTGCACAGCGGGACCGAGATTGGAAAACCGCCATCCCCACTGGGCTCGACCATGTATTATCTACAAGGAACAAGTTCAAGACTTGCATGGTGATAGATTTACCGCCCAAGAGCAAATGGTCAACGTATAGATATATAGCAGATGCCCTATCCAAGACGAGATTAAGGCACTAGGGCTTCGGGGGTATGAACCTATGCCAATCTCCGAACCGTTAGATCTTAAGATACATAGTCAAAGACCAGGAGAACCTCGGCTCTTTTGCTCCCCTTTTCAACCACACCCCGTTCACAGTAGTGCCTCTCCCCGTTGATTATTTGAAACCCAGTCGCCTTCGTGAGTGTCCATCCCTTGTTCTTATTCTCTGAAACCGTGAGAATTAGAGTCTTGCCCTCAACCTCGTCGAGCCAGCCTTTTATGAGAAACTCATCACTGATATCTTCTGGCGTGGCCCAACGAACATGGTTAGTAACCGTTCCAAAAAGCCAATTAGTAGCCTCCCGCGGCTGATTGTCCAAACAATGTGTGTCTTCAAATCCCTTGAGGCCAGATGCTGTCTGAACGTTCTCCAGGTAGGTAAACTCAGTTCCTGATAGATCTGGCACCTCGGAGGAACCGGTATATTGGTTCAAATGGTTTGTGATACTGGCCAACCCAATGGCCGAGCGTGTCAGATACCCGATGCCCTGCAACGCTAGAACTGCATCAGTAGAGTCTGAGAGACTCTTGTTCTGTAAGATAGGCGGAAATAGAGTTAGAAGGGTCCAAATTTTAAACGAGACAGAGTTAGGTGCGATACTAACAAGCACCCATTTCCCATTGAGATCTTCAATTGTCTTGGACGCGGGAGCTGCCATGCTTGAGCAAGTACTTGGGATGTTGTGGGAGAATTGGTAATACCAGTAATAGGGAAGATAACGATGAGATGAAGGTTACCGAGCTACGAAGCCGGAATATTATAGCGCAGAAGCAAAACCCTTTGGCAAGTAACACTTGTCGTGTGCTCCTCCCTGGTCTGAATCAGCTGTCAGCTATTCTGCAGTTCCGGCCGAGATACTGGTCAAAAGTTCGACCGCTTTTCTAAGAGGTGTCAATTGTACCGAGGCCAAACCATTTGTTCACGTGTGGTAAAGATCAAATGCAATTGCATAAAACTAGAATGCCCAAGCATCCAAGGTTAGCAAAATCTCCCCGCACTTTGAACTGTAAGTGTGTCCCTTCACCCGGTAAGCGGTTGCCGGCAGCGCAGAAACCGACTGTTCAGTGACCAAGCCGTAGTTTCCGGTGCTAAACGTGATTTGGCTTGAGATTTGGCCCGATGTATAGATGTCTCCATCGAATTACAACCTCTTTTCGTACCGCACGATCCCCCCGAGGTCCCCCACAATTCCCCGCGAACTCTAGTTGATACAACGACGCATCCCGTCGGCATTTCCCAGCTTGGGGTTATTCCCCGCTATCAGTCCGACCCCATATACCATCTGCCTCGGCTCAAATCTATTGTCGATCAGCTCCGTGGTCATCGGTACAACATACCGAGTGAGCCAGATCTCTTCCATGCTGTACTCTCTTAATTCTTTGTTCGGATCAGTCAGACTGAGACTTGTAAACGCTACATTGCTCCTTGGAGCGCTTTAGATTGTCCTGCGAACCTCTCCCATCGACCCCAGTGCGTCGGTTAAGGATGCGTTTATTGGGGTGCTTGTGGTATCGTGTTCACACCCCATCAAGCTTCCACACCTAGACTTAGCAGTCTTCCCAGCTTCCTACTATTACACACATCAACATAGTAAATAAAGGAATACACCAGTCAGATCACGCACTTGCCCACCTTAAATTCGTAACCTCGGTGCTCGTTGATCTCACGCGAGCGGTCCCAAAGACCCTACATCAATGAAAACCAACAGGTCAGTCGGATCATGCACCCCGCCTGACTCGCGACTTCCCCAAGGGCTCAGCAACCCGGCAAACTCGGCTCAGGCCCGGGCATAGCAGTCAGACTCGTCAAATGAAAAGTCAAACGGGGGGTCTATCCTCGTAGGTAGCTGCTGAGCATTGAAAAGAATCTATTCTGGTGCATTGGGCACTGGGCGATCATGGTTGCGAAACTCGTCATATGTATAGGTAGGTACGCATTAACAGCGCTTGAGAATACCTGTCTTGCCTTTAGACAATCAAAGGCTCATGACCACTTAAGATCATGGTCTTGGCGAACGTTGATATAACCTGCCCAAGAGAGTTTTATTTCGTTCTAGAGCCTTTTATCTCCTGCGTGTGTTGAATCTATGGTCGTAGGAAATCATCCAGTCGGCCGCAAACCCGCCCTCAATTAGTCTCTTTTCTAGTTTGTTTACCTAATGATCGGAGGATTGAACCACGTCACAATATCCTTTCCCACAACTAGCAAGTACTAGGCACGTCTTATTTTATAAGGCCCTTAAGAGTACATTGAACAAACAAGATCAGGCTCGGGCTTCCGCGAGATCGGTTAAGCCACTGACGAAATGACTGGGCTAATCAGGCTGCGAAAGTGGGCGTTGGCTCAGCCTGCATTTTTTCTGGGCACATTGGGGTGTGAGCAAAGGATCTAGATTTCTGTTCATGCAGCCGGTCAGCTTTGTGTATGACCCCAGACAGTATCTGATACGCTGCGGAAAAGCCATAGCTCAGATACGAGGCGCCATTTTGTGCTGAACAGGCCGTGGCCGACGTTATGACACTCCGAATGAATGTATACTGTCTCAGAAGATCCACTCAGCTGAATGAAAGGATTGCCGGTGCCTCTTTCCCTTCTGCGCTCTTTTCTTCTATTCTCATCATTGTCCAACGCATCCCACTGCATTCTCTCTTTTAACACAACAGGTTACCGTGAAAGAAACCCCCATCAACTCCCTTGAACCCCTCTTTCCAACCATTATATATTTCTTAGACCATACCTTTTCACTCGGAAAAATGATTTGGTTTATTATTTCTTTCTTTGTGCTCCAAGTGGCCGCTGATGGCGGGGATGATTTCTCAAATAATCTCTTCTCAGACCTTGCTCCGTATGTTCTTGCCAAGTTTTCTACTTAGCTGATATACTGATTACGTTGACCCATAGACTTTTGGCGCTCTTTGGCGAACAAGTCACGATGCAGTTCATCAGTCAGTCTATGGGCTGGGCCGATAACATCCTTCTCGCTATGGCCCCAATAGGTATCATCACGACCATCGTCAGCGCTATCCGCGTTGGTGGCCCCTCATGGCTCAAGGCTCTTATTGGACGAGCTAGAGAGAATCTAGCAGCTGCTGAGTCAGATCTCATGTCTTCGACTTCCGATGAGGTCTGTGAAGTGTGGAATGGTAAAGAGGTGGTGCGGTGTATGGGTCAAACTCCAATTCGAGAGTTCATCATCTGCATACCTAATTCTCCAGCGAAGACACCAAGAGTAGTAACAATGAACCTTGACGACGCAATAGCCAAAGGCTACATCGAAGACCCTGGTAAGCTATCATCCGCAGCGTTAGTGGTGTGAGACTGATTGGTTGGTAGATACCGAAGACAGTACACGGCAAACTTCTCAGGCAGACGCAGAACAGGGTCAAGAAACGCTCCAAGACATTGCAATTATACGCAACAATTCCTCCACCTCGCCCAACATCGCACTCAACTGCCACAACAGGGTCAAACGAGGAGAAGTGAAAGCCTTCGCGGCCATCGGCACCTTTCTCCAAACAGGCGTGCTTCTTTATTCCGGATTCGCCAGTCAGTATCCGATCTTGAAGTCCAAAAAAGCGTTCCAGAAGGGCGATAAAGAAATTACTGCGTACGCATATCCTTGCACTGCTGTTGGAACTTTCCTTGTTGTGGTTGGTATGATTCTGTGTGCGCACGTTGTTGAAAGCAGCACGACCGAGAAAAACCACCAGATTAGTGAGAGTTGCAGAGGTAGACTGGTATGGCTCCAACAAGAGAAGACGGTCAGCGATCAGGTTTTCAAGTCCTCCGCTCTGTATGCCAAGAATGATCGACATATCATTACGACATCAGTCCGACACCCCGACAATGAAGACAAGACGGCGTGGGGTCGTATCGTGGAATTCTGCTTTCATGCTCTCGGATGTATCAGAATTATCCTGCGGCAAAAGAAGACAGCGGACTCCAAAAACCCTGTGCGTTTCCGAACAGTCTTAAATGTCAAGACAGTCCTCGGCATGGTGGTTAGTGTCAGCGGATTCGTTGTGCAGTTTGTGGGCCTCAGGGGAATGCACTGGTCGGCATCGGTCGCTCAACTTGGGGCAGTGCTGGTGATGACGGCCCTCAGGGCCGTGGTTCGGCGGGGCCTCGCTATGCCACCGGGCAGTGAGACACTTGTGCCGGGTTTCGAACTGGAGTGGCTTGCAATGACACATGATGATGTGGATGGTGCATCTTGGTCGAAAGCAGCCAACTACAAAGCAGCCAGATCCGACTCGGGAGTATTCGAGGTTCACAAAGAGAAAGCATGGACAGTCATGACTGGAGAAACTCCAACACAGTACGAGGAACTCAAAGAAGCAGGGGAGAACGGTGCTCCCGAATCTGCGGCACACCGAGTCATGGTCGTTAGGAGAGACCTCGGCCAGCTCTCGGGTTGGTCAGGAGTGGCATCTGCCGAGGCTATTTCCGTTGCAAGATCGATCGAAATCACAATGGATGCCCTTTTGAAGGACCTCGAGGGTAATAGGTTTACGTGGTCATTGAATGTGAACTTTGGGGAAACGCCCCAGCTGGTTACATTTCGCGTGGATCGCCAAGAAGATGGAGTTTGGAAGTCCTATGCGGATGAGATTGAGGCCGCTCTATCGCTCTGGCTGTACTCTACCAAGGAACAAGAAGAAAAGGAAGAGTCCATCACCAAAGACGAGCCACCCCTCGCATCTGCGGCCCGGAAGAAAGACGATTCCTGGCTACGAGCCAAGGCATCGTCTTCCAAACTCGGCTTGAGGCTGTTAGGACCCTACGAGAAGAGTCTTCATCGTGATCTCCAATGGTGGATGCCAGCAACAGGATCAACCATCGTGAGGATAGAGAAGTCTGAAGAAAATGACGACAGTGAAGAAACACTGGGGTCGCAAGGGACATCAACAGGCAAGCCCAAGCCAAAGATCCGAGAGGTACAAAGTCATCGGGTTGTCGGCACCACCACGGCGCAGTCATTAAATAAGCATGACGGATCCAAAGCTGTCACTGGGAACTATTGGTACAAAAGATGGGACATGACAAAACCAAGTTTCGACGGATGGCGCCCCGAGGAAGCCATGAACGGCCTTCTTGCAGCGGAATCGCATGCGCCCCTAAAGCTTCTGTATGCCCAAGACGTGTTTACAGCCTTTATGCACTCTGCTGCAAAGACTTTACCAGAACCAGTCCCAGATGGTTGTGAAATCCGACCTTCGCTCATGACAGGAGAAGATGCTTGGAAATCGTTTACGCTTGACAATCATCGCTTGTCAAAAATTGCCCAGGAGATCCAAAGGACCGGCCTCGGGACCCTGGGCGAGGTTTTTCTCAGTATCGTTGTCTCGCTTAGCTTGGAAGCCAAGCTCCCGAGTATTAACCAGGTACTAGAACGGGCGCGCAAACATGCTGAGCCAGATGAGCGGCTGAATCATTGGGACCAAACAGTACATATATACATGTGGCTGTTTAACCTGGGACGAACATTTCCTCCATTAAGCAAAACTTCTATCAAATCGACGGCTTTTCCAATGGAGATACTCCGGATGCTTGTGTTAAATATTCAGCTACTGGAGGCAGAAGAACAGAAGATGGCTCCTCTTTCTTCAGACCCCTCCAAGCTCATTGAATGGAAATGGACCCTTGAAGATATGATTCTAACAGAAGGTGGGGATGTCGGTTTGAATCTCATGTCCCTATATAAGACGGAAGGTCGTGGGTGGGAGTTTGGGAGTTATCGAGCGCAATTTTATGGGCTGCCACCAGACGAACTATCAACAGACTATGCCACTCTTTTCACATACACAGAGCTTCATCGAAGCGCTGCATACTCCGACTGGCTTTCTAGGAAGTACGTCGATACCGGAAATCAGTCGATCAAAGTCAACGAAATAACCATCCACGACTGGACATCAGTTCATTATGCAGCTAAATTCGCAAACGACAAGACCATTTGGCCATCCGAATTCAAATCGGATGTTGTCTCTCAGGACATATCCGGCTGGGCACCACTTCACTACGCCTGCGAGAATGGAAGTACTTCGATCACACGAGTGTTGCTCCATCTCGATGCCGACATTGATGTGTGCAGTAGAGATGGTACGACGCCGTTACATTGCGCGGCAAAGGGGGGCCACTTTGATGCCTTCGAGTTGTTGCTTCAAACAGGGGCAAATGCGGACGTCCGTGATGCCTGGGGTAGAACCCCACTGCACTGGGCCGCATACAATGGGCACACTGCCATAGTCAAACTACTGGCGCAACAAAGCAACAGCAACCAGCGGGACCAGAGCGGAAGGACTGTGTTGCACTTAGCAGCAATTGGGGGGCGATTGCAGAGTGTGGAATTGCTCGTCACCCTCGGCGCCAAAAGGGAAGCCAAGGACCGCAATGGGCGGACACCGCTTCACTTTGCTTCAGCGTATGGGCACACTGACGTCGTCAATTTCTTTGCTTCGGCACTTAATAAGGATGAAGCTGGAGACAATGGATGGGCAGCACTACACTTGGCTTCCTGGAACGGACATACGGGCATCGTCAAGCACCTCGCAATCAGAGTACAAGCTGATATTGAGAAGACAGAAGAATTCAAACAAACGCCATTGCATTTGGCTGCTAAAGCCGGTCATTTGGATGTAGTAGAATTCCTTGTTCAAATGGGCGCCAACATGCCGGCGGGACTTGCCGGAGAGACGCCGTTGCAGCAGGCTGCAGAGGGGGGACATTCAGACATTGTACAATTCTTGGTTGAACAAGGTCCTTCGATGAGCAATCAGGACAGTGGTGGCTCGTCCTCTGAGATGTGTTATTCTCCATATTGGGCTTTTCAGAAATACTGTGCCGAAGTTGTTAGGGTTCTTGTTGAAAAGGGTGTTGATGCGCAAGCGAGGGGGAAGTGTGGGTGGTCACCCCTACACCTCGCCGCTGCACGTGGGATGGTCAATGGCGCCAAAGTGCTTCTAGAGAAGAAGGCTGATTTGGAGCTGAAGAACAATTAGGGCGAAACACCGCTCCATCTGGCTGTTTGGGGTAAACATGTCGAGGTTGTTCGATTGTTTATTGGGGTGGGAGCGAGCAAGTCAGCTCAAGATAATGAGGGCAGAGCTGCGCTGGATATCGCTCGACAGTCCGGGAACAACGAGATAGCAGCAGTACTTTCATAGTTCTGTTTAGGACTGTTTCTGCACGTCGCTCTTCAATCAGTAGCTCTACCAGAAAGCCTCGGGTTTGATAAGACGGAGAATTGATTGGTTCTATGTCCCTAAACTCTATTATGCTAGTGAATCAAAAAGTCCTTAACTTCCATTGCTTCCTCACTGGGGTCAAGTGACGTCGACCCAGGGTTAACGCCCTGAACATAAGCGTCCCCAACAAGACGATACCGCGTACCTTGAGGTTTCAAAATAAAACAAAGTGGGCTCCCAAAAAGTAGTACAACCTCGTCCCCGGGTTGGGTGGCATATGGCCCTAATCCCATCTGAGAATCCTCCGTCACAAAGAAACAGCGATCCGAGTACAAAGCATTGTCGAGGCTTGCAGTGAACGGAGAGTTGTACATGCTCGCTCTGACATTTTTGGGTAACCCTGGCTCAAAGTCCTCGGGAACATCTTCCAACCCAACAAAGACACGCCATAGTTGGCCAAAGTGATCCGGCGCTGTGGAGGTGGGTTGGTCTCGATCGCCTGTATCTGAATCCATAATCATAGCCCTCCATACCTTCTCTTGCAAGTCTTCTGGAGGACTAGAGTATAGGTTGAAAAGGGATATGGTGGCCTGCTGTAGCTTTTGCCTGCTGGTAGCTAAGGGTTCATCTATGACAAATCCAGGTGAAAAGGGTCCGAAGACTTGGTCTAGTATTGTGTTCAAAGTTGAAGTGTTGCCAATGAAAGTTGGTATTAAGCCGAGATGTTGCATCCGGGCTGTCAAATTCTAACCTTACTCCCACCCCCAAACCTTCAACCCGACAGTTTTTTCCACTTCTTTGCCTCGACAATCAGAAAGGCAGAGGGAATTGATCCCTGTATCTGT
>JAADYS010002007.1:0-11515 GCA_012931995.1 Fusarium albosuccineum | reverse complement strand
AACCCGTACAGCAGCTTGATAGCCCGTACAGCAGCTTCAAAGCCCGTACAGCAGATTGATGATCCGTCTGACAGCTAGCTAGCCCGTACAGCAGCTTGATGATCCGTCTAGCCGGATCAGCCGGATCGGGTCGACCTCGGTTAGATAGATAAGATAGAGATTTAATCACGTGACTAGCTCTCAAATAGCTATACGTCCCCCTTTGGGCACTTGGCGAAGCCAAAGTTCACAGTTCACTAGTATCTTTTAATTTTTGGCCTAATAGTAGTCATTTGAGCGCCATAGTTATGTTGAGATCAGTCTCGTGTTTTTTGAAAGCGTGGGCCGGCCAAGCCTCGCCGAGAGCGCTTATGGATACGACTCGCCAAGAGACATTACCCTATACAATTGCTTGAATTGGGGCAATATGCTTGGCAGTATCACGACAATCCGAGTCTCGACTTGTGTCGTTACTCAACTCTGAATGCCCTCGTCTATTTCTTATCACGAGATGGCTTGCGATATCGCCGTTTTAACATGTGGTGCAGGTGGAGAACCAGGAGCCGCAGTCGAAAGGTGCCCATTACATCATCCTTCAACACCTCGAGGTCCATCTTAGCACCGATCAAGGATCGGCTCGGGTTACCGTCATCTGCTGCCTGGCTCAAGAAAGTCGATATCGATACTGGTCTCATTTGTTTCGTTCGTTACCGCCTGTCCGCTGCACTGAATCACTGCGGGGAAGTTCAGACAGCAGCATGACTTATACCGTCCTTTCCGATGACCAGGTCAACGCTATACTAGAGAGCCTCACGGTGGACGAACTGGACGAGTTTCGCCATGTCTTGGCTTCTTCGCTTCATGAGTTCTCGACCGGCGTACCCGCTCTGGAGGAGGCTTTTCAGCAACCTGAGCGGATATCAACACTCCACCCAGACACCCAGGCCAAGACGCTCTACATGCCCTCCTGCGCTCCATGTGGAATGGGCTGCAAAGGCAAGTCTCGTTCTCTCTGGTGCCTGCTTGTACTGACTTGTTAGTGATTTCCCTGACCACCGCAGAAGCCCAGGATGCCGGGGTCAAGCCCAAGAGTCCTACAGGCGTCGTTAACCTGTTCAGGCCCGATGGATCGCCGCTTGGTATCGTCCACGCTAGCGCCTTGACGGCTTTCCGTACAGCACTGGCATCGACTTGCCTTCTGGCCCGGCGCAACTATGTCAAGACATTGACCGTGTTTGGCAGCGGCCTCCAGGCGTACTGGCATATCCGGCTGGCCCTCATGATGCGCGGCAGCACCATCAAGAACGTCCATGTCATCAACCGTCGCTGGTCAGATAATGCAGCAGGACTGCTCAAGAAGTTTACCCGCATCTCGTCTGAGATCAAGCTCCGCGAGGGCTGGTCAAATACCAAATTTGGACTTTTGATTTCCACGTTCCACGAGTACCAGCGCCTGCTCAAGGAGCAGATGCGCGAGGCAGATGTCGTCTACTGCTGCACCCCCTCACAGGAGGACCTCTTTGATGGAACCCATCTTGACGTCTCATGAAGGGCGGAAGAAGGGACGGCTCATTATTGCCGTTGGAAGCTATACACCCGAGATGAGAGAGCTGCCGGATGATCTGCTCCAGCTGGCCGTCAAGCAGTACGACAAGCCTCATCGTCACTTTCACAAACACGCACCTGAAGGGGGAGTTATTGTAGTTGACAACATTCAAGGTGTTCTCAAGGAAGCCGGCGAGATTATCGCTGCCAACATTGGACCTCATCAACTTGTCGAGTAAGTCATCCGCACCCCTTGATTCAACTACTGACATTGCAGGCTCGGAGAGCTTGTCATGCTCCACCGCCTAGCTATTGAAGAGTCCGACGATCCTACCAGCAGCCAGGCCTCCGTTGCCTCGGATATGGACAAGCTGGACCTCCACGGCAGGGCGCCGTCCATGTCGACAGTCTTTGGGACGAGCGACAGGCCTTCCAGTCCTTCTGGCTCGGTAGGCTCAGACTCTCGCAAGTCTAGTTCAATCTTTCACTTCCGAAAGGGCTCCAGCAGCTCCTCTGACAATAAAAAGAGGAAAAAGGAGGATCACCTCGTTCGGTGGCTGCGAGATGGCACTGTCATCTACAAGAGCGTGGGACTTGGACTCATGGATCTCGTTGTGGGAATGCACCTGGTTGAGGTTGCAAATGACAAAAATATTGGGACCCGCATAGAGGGTTTTGATTAAATTCGATATACTATTAATCAATACACGCGTTGGCTACTCATACATCCTACTCGGCCACCCAGATGGCAGCCATACCCATACCCGTTCCCACGCACATGGACGTTGCGCCGACCTTTTGGCCTGTCCGCTTCAGCTCATACAGCAGAGTCGAAACTTGTCGGGCACCAGTGCAGCCCAGGGGGTGGCCGAATGCAATAGCGCCTCCCTTGGGGTTGATCTTTTCCTGAGGAATGCCCAACTCGTTGGCACACCACAAGCACTGGCTGGCAAACGCCTCGTTGATCTCCCAGATATCCACGTCATCCTTGGAGATGCCGGCAAGATCAAGCGCCTTGGGGATGGCCTTCCAAGGGCCCTGGCCCATGAGGAGAGGCTTGACGCCGACAACCGATGCGCAGACATACTTGCCGAGGATAGTCTGGCCAAGCTTCTCGGCGGTGGAGCGCTTCATGAGGAGCACGGCAGCGGCACCGTCAGAGATCTGACTGGCATTACCGGCGTGGATGGAACCGTCTTTGGCAAAGGCGGGCCGAATCTTGCCTAGAGACTCGGGGGTGATGCCGTCTCGGATGCCGTCGTCCTTGGCGACGGTGATCTCCTTGGTGTTGCCCTCCTTGTCCTCGAACTTGACCTTGAGAGGGGTAATTTCCTCGTTAAAGAGACCGTCGTTCTGGGCCTTGACAGCTTTTTGGTATGACGAGGCGGCAAAAGAGTCTTGCGAAGCGCGGCTGATGCCGAGGTCCTTGGCCATCTGCTCGGACAAGACACCCATGGGGACCTTACAGTTGGCAGCCTCGGGGTGGTTCTCAAAGAGTTCTGAGAATTCTGTCACAGCGCCGGGACTAGATGGTCAGCATGATTCGCACCTTGTCTCGGACGACTTACCCATATTGTAGGGACATGCTCTCAACACCAGCACCAATACCAACATCAATCATGCCAGTCTTGATCTGATTCGCCACATCGACGCAGGCCTGCAGTCCAGAGGAGCATTGTCGGTTGAGTGTTCGAACAGCAATCGACTCGGGGAAGCCGGCGACCAAGCTGGCGGCGCGCATCTCGGTCGCACCACCACCGGGGGCCAGGACGGTTCCGACGCACAGATCCTCGACGAGGGCGGGGTTGATCTTGGAACGGTCGATGATGGCCTTGAGGACGCCAGCAAGGATATCGGCCGCCTGTGTGTCCTTGAAACCGCCTCGGCCTCCTTTGGTGAAGGCGCTTCGACAGCAGGCGGTGACCACGATCTATTACAGGTTAGAGTGGCCATCTCGGGCGCGCAGGATACCTACATCGTCGGGGTTCTTTTCGAGGATCTTGTCGCGACCTCCGGCGGTTGGGTTACCAGAGATCTGGCCCCCGATCTGGGAAATTCGGTCGATAGCTGCAGCCTATTAGCGATCGCATTGCTGGACGACCGGGACATGACGTACCGCCCATGTTTGCTGTGATGGAGTTGAAAAGGATGAATTGCTAAATTCAAGAGTCCAGATCGAAAGGGAGAGAGGAATAATTATACAGGAAGGAGCTCGGCAGACCTCGGATGTTGTGAAAGATGCAAGAGCAAACCCCAAGGGTGTCGCAGTCGAGGTTTCTATGAGAGCGTCGAGGACCCGCCGCGACCGAGGCATCTCATGGCCCCAGGCTTGGCACTCGCTAGCGCCAAATTTTAGTGTCTTTCACATGCCGGCTCCCCAGCCTTCGGCGTGGGGAGCCCCCGAGAGGATTGCAATATGTGCGTCACGAGGAGCAGACTGACAAACCCCGATTGTAAGATGACGGTCGGGTGAGTGTGCTAGTCTAAGCGCGAGCACGTGGTGGATTTTCACAAGGAAATCGCCCTCCATTGCCGACCAGCGTAAAGAGTATCTACCATGGGGATATCAAGCCCAGACCATCAAGAAACAAGACAACGCCGAACCGAAGAAGCAGACATAGGAGACCTTGATTCCGCCACTAACACTCAGAAACTGATGGGCTCCAGATCCTCTCATCGTCCTGGAAAGATTGTGATACCATCGAGTACATGTCCCAGTTTGAGCCATCGTCTTCGGCTGAAGTTGAGCCGTAACTCGGGCTGGGTAGACATAGAGGGGAGGGATCGATCTTGATCTCGGGGATAGCCAGAGACAAATTTCGCTGCGGGTTCCTCTCCTCCAACGCCGGGGAAGTGGGTGCGACGCACTGCCCCCAGACGTCGAGATGGAAAGAGGCGG
This sequence comes from Fusarium albosuccineum, assembly GCA_012931995.1. Taxonomy (NCBI): domain Eukaryota; kingdom Fungi; phylum Ascomycota; class Sordariomycetes; order Hypocreales; family Nectriaceae; genus Fusarium; species Fusarium albosuccineum. Next base: position 7,092 of record JAADYS010002007.1, on the reverse strand, counting down.
CGTTGAGGTCGACCGAGGGACCTTGACTAGCAGGGGTTGGCCTTGGTAGCGAGGGTTCTGATTCAGTTAGCGGCCGGGCGCTTACTTTAACAACTGGATACACTTGCCTGTGTCGTCCTCGACCAGACCCAGCAATGTGAGCGCGTCGAGACCTAGTTCGATGTTGTATCTCCGGTCTTGAAACTTGTTGAGAGGCATCTTCAGCCTCGTCTTTGTGTTGCCGGCCTTTTCTACGTCAATCACGTCGAGGATGCACCAGTGCTTGGCATCTCTCCACCTCTCCTTGGGGAACGGATGCACGTCCACGTTCCATGCGCGGGCAAAGTCGTCGTCGGCCATACTGGTGGGCCGTCTAGGGCAGCACTTGACGATGCATGGCACCTGAGTCGTGCGAGTTTTGACAGTGATGCGGATCATCTCGCCGTCCTTGACGCGAGCGGGCGCCTTGCGGCGCTGCAAGGTTTGCGATGGCAACGAAACGTCGGGGGCAAAAGCTGATGCGGGAGATTCTTGGAGTTGAGGGGATCCCGACATTGCCTCATTTGGTGTAGCATCCCCAAACACGTCGAGCATGGAAGTGTCCATGTCGAGCCCGGGGAGTGACAGACGGCCCGGGAACGCGGAGCCGGGTCGGATTGATTGCGCTCGAGCATGGTCCCTCAGGTCTCGATCCAGTCCCTCTGAGCAGAGCCTAGCCAGCTCGTCGGCAATCGAGGTGTTTGAATGGCTCCTTCTCCGGCCTCTTGAGGTCTGCCTGATGGGACTCAGAGACCTTGTTGGTGATCTCGACGCATCTTCAAGCAGCTGCTCGATTCCAAATGCCAGACGTCGGAGGGGGCGATCCGAGGCCGGATTACGCTGCCGCTGGGCACCCATCAAGCTTCTGGGGTGCGACGGACGGGGTTAGGCACGGAGATGGCGATGTGAGATCAGGCAGCGGCGATAGACAGCCAGGAACAGTTCAGAAGATTGTTGTCGAAACGCTTGAGATTGCCGAGAGTTGCGAGGCGCTCAAATCGAGACAATGACAGTGATTCGCAACGATGCTTTATGCGTTGTTCTGTGTTTGAGTTGTTCCAAGGCTGGTCTTAAAGAAGATTCATGTCTTCTGCTTGAGTCTGTCATAAGGCAACGACTCCGCACGCGAGACCAAAGTGCAATGTTTATCGACCAGTGGTTTTGTTGAGTCGTGGTCGACGGACTCAAGGCAGATTGACCCGGTTTGGCGATCTGCAAGGAGCCTCACACCTCTTGTTTCCTCGACATATGGCGACAGGGATAACGGGGCGGCAATTGTGTCTGCCATTGTCTCCTAGTCTGCGTCCAGCTCACGATACGATAAAAAGGTGGCTGAGTCTTGCTGACCGAAACTTGAGCCTCCCCGAGTTGCACATTCGGATAGAGTCGGCAGCAAAGTGCAGTCGGGCTGCAAGGTGAGGCGCCTTCAATTTACAATGCCACTGCCCTGTTTTGTGAGTCCCGCGCCTGATCAGGATGGTGACATGAAGCTTTGTGTTTTTGGGTGCATTTGCACGTTGCCTTGCTGCTTCAGTTGTGAGACTGACCGACCCCGAGGTGCTGCGCCTGCACCTGGTGCATGTGCAATGTTTCCGGGCGTCAGGCTTTGTCGACAACGCCTCCAATGACGAGGCTCATGGTGACTGTTACACATTCAGATTCTGAATGTTGCACCCGCCTCACTTTGAACCAGAGCCTACTCGAAGCGATCGATGCCGTGTGTGTCCGAGTAGCGAGTCTCTTGGAGGCCTACTCGCGACATAAAAGATGCTTAGTTCGTTGTGTCATGGCTCGATATAGGGCCATCCAATTTTGATCACCAGAACTAGTTGACCTGCCGTCGGGTGGTCGACTCTTTTCAGTTCCATCCGACTCCTGCCATAACTACCAGGCCATGATTTGTTGCAGACGAGGTGGTTCTGAAAGCACCGAACACTCGCGGGCGCTCGAGTCGACGCTCGATCCAAAGCTGGGATTGGCCGATTCATTGGCCCCCAAATTTGCCATTCCAGCCTCGGTGATGCGCTGCCTCACGAGAAAGCCGGACCATACCCTCGAGAACGAGCAGGCCTGTTGTCATGCGGTAGTCAAGGTACAGCCGTCAAAAGCGTTACGGCGCCAGACCAAGCTAACCGCCCTTCAGGCCCTGTTGCCCGGCCTCTCGTTTGCTGCACGAGCAACTGATTCCCCGGGGACCTTTGTCAAGGAAAGGTGCCGACGCAGACAGTTAAAGGGGCCTCCACGTAGGGCCAGCTGGGGGAGAAACCAGTTGAACAAAAAATCTACCTTGTCCGTGCCTGAAAGGTGCCGGCCGAGCTCTAAACAGATGCGGGAGAACAAACCAGGATCAGGGCAATGCCGAACCATGGGAATACACGATAGTCGGTCGGCCACTGGCTCTGAATCCCAAGAGAAACAATACGTTGACGGAACTCCTAGGCAAAACACCGGGAAATACCAATTGTACGGCTTAGAAGATAGGATTAGTTCCCTGTCCATCACTGACGGCAGCCAAGCCCCAAGGGCTGTTAGTCCGGGGATTGAAGAGGCTTATAGATCCGGACAAGCTCTGACTCCTCCCGATATCGAGTTTTCTGAGGATAGTGATGTGGAGGACGGTTACTGGACCTGGCACCAAGAGACGCAGCAGTTTCGGCACTGGGATGAAGATAACCAGGAGTGGGTATGCTTCCCAGAGATATTTGACTAGCGCTTGGCAGTCAGGCCGTAGAACAATTGTGTTTAAATAGCAGAGGCATCATCATCTAGGAGTTGTACATAATCATTCTTAATTCGCCTCTCGACGGCAATATGTCGAGGCAACCTAGTAATATAAGATCTCTACTCCCTCAACTCCCTCCCGCTAATACCGGTATCAATGCCCAACGCTACGATCAGACCTTGCTCTCTGCCGGTTTGTCCACAACAGTCTTCTCGTCAGGAGAAAAGCTCAGGCTCACGCTGTTGACGCAGTGACGCTCATTCGTGGGCGTATCAAAGCCCTCACCCTTAAAGACGTGCCCCAGGTGACCTCCACAGTTGGCACATACAATCTCGGTGCGCGTCATGCCGAGCGTGCGGTCCTCGTGACGGACAACAGCTCCAGGAATGCTGTCAAAGTAGGCAGGCCAGCCGCACCCAGAGCTGAACTTGTGGCTCGCCTTGTAGAGCGGCGCACTGCAGCCCGCACAAGCGTAGACTCCTTGCTCCGGGTAGTGCTTGTCAAACTTGCCCGAGCCCGGGGGCTCGGTGCCCTTTTCACGGAGGATGCGGAATTGCTCTGATGTTGTTAGTACCTAGCTTGACCACAATGGATGATTGAGCGCACCTTTGTTGAGGACAGCCCGCCACTCATCGTTGGTACGCTGGTCGGGATACGACATGTTGGATGACTTGGATGAAGAGCTGAAGAGAGCGCCCAAGAAGGGAATGCCAGACATGGAACGGAGTGGAACTGGGCCGAGAGCGAGGTGTGAGGGCCGGGGTCTCACACGGGTGATGTTTGAGAATGTGTAGAAGAGGGTTGACAAGAAGGGTGACAAGCGCATTGAGTGTGGTGAGTATTGGTGAGTTGATATATCCTCTCAAGTTGATACTACCACTGATCCAGGATGGATATAAGTCTGGCTTAGCGGCAATGGAACGTGACAAATCATTGTTGTGGAATCGTGAATAGTTGCATCATCAATTGCTCAAGCCGAGGCGCAGCACAGCCACAGCCACTCCAGCCTTAGGGGTCTTCCCTAACGGTTTGGGAAGAATGAGACTACTACCTCTTGGTTATCAGATTGAATTGAATTCCAAATAATTACCCGAGAAACGGCGAAACACCATCACCTGAACGCAGAATAGACTGCCTTGTCCGAGATCTATCAGTTGATGCCGCCCCACGCTGCGGTGTGGCTTATCGTACCCGAGTCATCCGTCTTATGTCAGTTCTGCACAGCCAAAGGCTCATCTTGGCTTTACTTGAGCAGGCAGAACGATAAGCATCAACCTGCATTGAATCTCTGCACTCTGCAACCGTATGCAATTTCACTGGTGATGTGGCGGTGCAGGTAACTCCCCGCCATTTCCAAGGGTCAGGTACCTGGCACCCGGGCTACACTAACGCTGGGCAGCTAGGTAACTAAACATCACTGACCACCCTGGCACCTCCCTACTCGACCTCCATCCAAACACACGTTCCGACTCCAGGTTGCCACTTTCAACACCTCACCCAAGGAGTGCTCTCCGAATCGCTTCACCCCGAGCCGCACGAACTGCGTATTCGCTGCCGCGACACCGCCATGTCTAGGAGGCCCCCGAACCCCGCCGCTGAGCGGGCGGCGCAGAACCAAGCGACCATCAAGAGCCTCCTCAAGCTGGAGCCCAATAAAGTCTGTGCCGATTGCAAGAGAAACAAGCGTATGTCTTATAGCGTAAGGGTTTTGGGCCATGCTGACTCGCGATAGATCCTCGATGGGCCAGCTGGAACCTCGGCGTCTTTATCTGTATCCGATGCTCAGGCATCCACCGTGGCATGGGCACTCACATCAGCCGTGTCAAGTCGGTTGACCTCGATTCCTGGACCGATGAACAGCTTCAGAGCATTCTGAGCTGGGGAAATGCGCGCGCCAACAAGTACTGGGAGGCCAAGCTGGCGCAGGGCCACGCTCCCTCCGAATCAAAGATCGAGAACTTTATCCGAACAAAGTACGAGCTCAAGCGCTGGGTCATGGAAGGCCCAATGCCCGATCCTGCGACGTTGGATGTTGAGGGAGACGATGACGTTCCTCTGAGCATAGTAAAGGAGAAGCAGGTCGTGGACCGCAAGGAGTCTATTAGGAAGGCTTCGCTGGGTCAATCACAAGCGCCCAAGGCCATTCCCCAGCCCCAGGGAGACCTTATCGGCGGAGATCCCGTTCCTGTGCGATCGAGCAGTGCTGCTCCTCCGACGGCTAGGGTTGCTCCCCCGAGGGCCACGAGCACAAAGGACTCGCTGCTTGGACTCGACTTTTTCGGTGAGCCGGCGGCTCCCCCTCGACCAGCCAGCACAACGGGCACCGCTCCGGGTGGCCAATCTCGCCCTGATTTGAAGCAGTCCATCTTGTCTTTGTATGCCACCGCACCTCGACCACAGGCTCAGCCTCAACCACAGCAGCCCCAGTCTGCCGGAGGCTTTGGCTGTATGGCCTCGCCCACTCTGGGCCACAATCCCCAGGGCTCGGTTGGCGGTTTCAATGATGCCTTTGGCAGCCTTAGCATCTCCAATGCGCCCAAGCCCGCCGCTCCTGATCCATTTGCCAGTCTCGGCACCGCCAATCGCAGCTCATCCAGCAGCAATGCGTTTGGTGGGCTCGGAGGAGGCAGTTTCTTTGACAGCAAACCTTCCCAGCCTGTTGCTCCCACGCACCAGAAGCAACCTTCCACCTTTTCCAACTTTGGCGGCTTCTCCTCTCCGGCGCCTGCTCCCGCTCCCGTTGCTCCCAAGCCTGCCCAACCCTCAGCCATGGGCGATCTCTTTGACCTCTCTGCACCTGTAACCACGTCCCCTCCTCCTCCAAAGCCAGCCGCAGCCGCATCAAGCGTCTTTAATCTCTCATCTCCTCAGAGCCCGCCTGCCACGTCCACGGCCCCTACAGCTACGACGTCGACAACCTCCCTTGGTGGCTTCTCGGGTTCTGATGTCTGGGGCGGAAACGAATGGGCCGCTCCCGCTCCCGCTCCCGCAGCTGCTCCCGCACCGGCCGCTGTGCAGAAGAGCCCCGAGCTGCCGAAGCCGGCGGGCAACGACTTTGGATGGGGCAACTCGGGGGGCGCCTTTGCCAATACTCCCATTGTTCCTGGCGCGTCGGGCGGCTTCAACCCGGCGCCCAAGGTCTCAGCTGACGAAGAGTTTGGAGGATGGACTAGTAGCGCGGCGCCATCTGCGACCGGTGGATCAAAGCCAGCCGGAGGCTTTGGCGGGGATGAGGACTTGTTCTCCAACGTGTGGCAGTAGGATTTTTGGAAACATCTAGATGGTTATCGGGCGTGTTTCTACACGATTGCAGGCATGTTTGGGGCGTTTGCATGTTAGGAGTCCATGTAGATGCAAAATGGGGATCAATGAAATTGTATCACGATGCCTAATGGATGTAAATGTATTCAAATAACGCCAACCCACGCTGAACATGTAACAGCTCCAGTACTCTGGCAATCAACCTGTTGCTCCATGGCATGACTCCTAAACATGACTGTAGTGTATCCGTCTTTCAATCTAGCGCTCTGTTTAGAACAATAATTTCACGCCGTAGTACAGGACCAGAAAGACGGCGATAACAATCCCTGACAGCTTTAGAATCGCGATGCGGTTGCCGGACGCGGCCATGCGGGTTAAGCGGCCGGCAGAGCCTTTCATTTGGGTGGTCATGGAGGAGAATGTTTCGGACTACAGAGAGTTAGGAGAGACGCCGACCCGAGTTGAGGGGGACCAACGGTGTTGTCGATAACGTCCTGAGCGCGGGCGTTGTCGTAGATGTCGACGGTCACGCCGCGCAGGGCAGAGACCTTGGCCGACAGTTCATCGAGGCGCGCATTGTTCTGGCGCTCGCGCTCGTAGGCTTCGGACATGGCGAGTAAGTCGAGTCTCGGAGGGGTTGTTCGGCGTCGCGGTGTTGGCGGATGGGTTCGTTTGGGGAGACGAAGGAAGTGTCTGGTCGAGCGGAATCGGGCGATCTGTTTACTCGGACGCTGGCTCTCTGGCGTCGACGGCGTGTGATCCAAAGTCAAATGGTCGGCTGTGAAAGGGGTCGATTCCTACACCAAGCCATGACGATTCCCGGGCAGGAGTCCGCCACGCGCCCGGCTCGTCGGTACGTACCGAGAACCGCACCGCCACACGTCAAATCCAGTGCCACTCCGACCCGACACAAGCCCTCCTCGGGGGTCCAAGAAAACACGGGAATGATAGATAAATCCTTATACCACAATAGGGCTAAACCTAGGCATATTTCATAAAGAATTAATACTATATAGTAGCTAAGACCTAAGCTTCTTTTATGATAATATCTTCGACACCTGAACCTAATAGTAGTTATTTAAAATCTAAAG
>JAADYS010002004.1:0-14171 GCA_012931995.1 Fusarium albosuccineum | reverse complement strand
TAGCTATTCTAGCTACTTTTATTACTATAAAAAGCTCTTTTTCTATAAGTAGTAATATTATTACTAAGTCTAGAAATAAGCTAGAGCTAGAATTAATTAGAAAGATTCTTTTATTAAAGAGCTAGTTAAAAAAAGAAAGAATTAATAATAAGGAAATTAGTTTAAGTATTTTAAAGGGGTTATAAGTATTTCTTTTTAAGATTTTTTAATTTATTATTTTTTATTTATTTTTTCTATATAATATATATTTTCTTTAGATTTTTTTACTATAAGATTAATTATTTATCTTTTAATCTAAAATTCCTTTATTTTTCCTTTATTTAACTACTAGTTACTAACTAACTAACTACTAGTTAGTTAGTTTTTAACTAACTAGGCGCTAATTTAGTAACTAATTAGTTAGTTAGTTAAAGGTTTTTTTTAACTAACTAAACTACTAGTTTTTTTATAGCCCCACTTTAGTTAGTTAGTTAATTAAAAAAAAACTAGTAGTTTTTATTAGTAACTACTAGTCTAGTTAGTAGTTAGTTTTTCTAGTTAAAAAAAACTAGTAGTTTTTTTAGTAACTAACTAGGCTAGTTAAAAACTAGCCTAGTTAAACTACTAACTAGACTACTAGTAACTAATTTGCAACCCTGGCCTGAAGCACTATCTGTGGTCCTAGTATCCAACCGTAGCCCGACATCGCGAAAATGCATGATATCTTAGCTAAGGCTATAGCTCTTTCTACCTATTTCAGGATTTAAGCCAGCTGAGATCCAGATCGCCTCACCTCGAAACACTTGCGTTGTAATTCTTCCCGACTCGCTGAAAAATGGGCTGGAAAACATTCACATCGAATACCGATAGTTCCCCGGACTCCTTTTGGAGAACGCTCGATGCTAGCTGTGATTAGAACGGTCGAGTGCCCCCCTTGTGGTACTAGAGGGCCTTTCTACGATGTCTCGAAATGGCCGACACATTTAATAAAGGAGATCTTAACGCCGGGGAACTTCTCCATGGCCACGTGGAGGTGCTGCGCAATTACACCATAAGGTGCGTAATATCACCTGGAACAAGCTAGCTTCAGAGCAAATACTTGGGACTCTAAGCAAGGTGATGTAGGAGGCAGAAAGAGTGAAGAATACATGAGGGAAGAGCGAACCATGACACCGTTTCAAAGCGTGTCGTCAGTCTCTGAAGGCTTGGAATTTAAGCCAGAGATGGCAAGACAATGTGAAAGGAGGAAGAAGGGGAAGAGAAAAATGCGGGACAGAATAACGCGGAACAAGGTGGTGAAAAATACGAAGGGCATGAACACGTTATGTGGAACCGGGTAGTGATTAACATGAAGAGGGGGATGAGGAGGACACTAACAGAGGAGGAGATAAATCGAACGATCCCGCTGGTTAATGAGCGAGGCAACAGAAGATGTCTGCTTGCTGATATCAAGTGTTATGAAGCCTGATTCACTGCACCATAAGTTTTTAATACTAAGCTACCTCTCATCCAAGGTCAGCGGCAGACAATCAAGATACACATGAAACCAAATCTGCCATCATTTTAACCAGTGTTGCCTACCAGGCTTTGGCCACACACCAAATACGTTCCGTCTCCTCAGCCCCCTTTCCTTAACCATGTCCTAACGTGATCTTATCGCTCTGGCTATCCTTCGCAAATGTCTCCACACATTCCCTTCGCTAGCGATACTCATCTTCAGTCTGAATTTCGTAGTGATCGGCCAAGACAGTCGCATAGTCAAGTTCAGGAGGAAATTCCATAAACCTGGGGAGATTTTGATATGCCGATATCCACGATAACCGTTTGTTGAGCAGTTGGTTCTGTTCGACAATGAGCTCAAAGTCCCACGGGTGACCTGTGTTGAAATCAGAGCTTAGAGGCGATGCCTGCTTGGACAAATGCTTCATGGCCTCTTCTAATCTGTTATGGGTGAGATCCCATATTTGCCCTTTACCGCGACGTAGATAGCCGCGGTCGATGGTCGCATCGAAAGCCTTTTGCCAGGCAACATCTCTGTGGACGACCTGCTGAAATAGATCAGAGCAAAAGTCAACCCATGGTTCTCCTTCCAAGACGAAGGTGAAGGACTCGGCTGGTATGTTTGCACCCGGCACGGCAAGGGCATCGAGCAGCCATTCGACCAGCACTTTAGAAAACGAGTCAGTCGTCATCAGGTTGCGATTTTCGAATTCGGGTTCGTTCGGCTGTTGCAGAAACCAAGCGACGTCTTGTGGCCTCCCAAACTTTTTCTCGATTTCCCGATTTACAAGTCGATCCTCCTCGGCGATGCATCTCATGACACTGACGCGACGCTCAACCTGGAGGCGCTGGTTCTCCCTGAAGAAGGGGGCCAGACCTTCAGCATGAACTGATGGAGAACATACAGCTGGAAGATTCTCGTGCAATGTTACCCGACGGATCTTGAGGCGTTGGCCGGTGGGAAGTCGATCAAGGAACCGAATGGCGACAGCCGTTGCAGAAAATCGAATCTTCTCCCGACACCGGGTCCCCGTGGCTGTCCACGATGTCTCAAGGCTCCGGGTTGGGCTGTAGGACGACGATGGCCTATAGTACCACGACTCCACCGCTTCACAGGCATTGTTGGCTTCGAGGCGACTCGCCACATTCGCCATCTCTGCCTGCGAGGGTATGGCCCAGGGGGGGAACATGAGATCCAGAAACTCGTGGGCTGGGTGTGTGTCTACCCACTGCGGTAGGGCCTCGTAGACCAATCTGGAAAACTCGGCGGGTTCTTTTTCCGCGAGGAGCCTTAAACAGTAAGACGTGGCCTGTTCAGTCTCCCACATGGGTCCATACCAACGACCCCACAGGTGGCCGAGGCAGTGGAGGTGCCCAAAGCCATTGTAATAATCGTTAGAAACAACTGTCCCCAGGTGACTCTGGTGCCAGCCGGAGGAATACCCCCTCCCTTTGCCCACGCGAATGTTCCGTTCCGGGACGAATCTTCTCACATGCGTTTCATATCTAGCGGACTCATTTCGAAGCGGTGAGACGAATGCAGGGTGCCTCTGGCCAAGTTCAGAGTACATATCAGGGGTCATGAACGGCGCAAGACGTAAGACTAGATCCTCTTGCAGCAAGCGGTAGAAGATGCGGACGTAGTTGAAGCAGCCAGCCACCCCGTTCCAGGCTCTGCGGTAGACGGTCGAGAAGTTGATGGTGTTGACCGACAGCGGCATGCCCTTGGTGTCGTTTGCAATCGAGCGGCATGTGTACATGAGGGCGAGGTTGATGGGTTTGCCATCAGCCATGGTGAGCTTCTCAGAGTCGCCGTTGAAAACGTATCCGCCATCGACCTTGAAGGCGTAGATGAAGATCTGCCGCCGCATCTCGAAGGGGAGGGTAGTCAGGGTTGTCGGGGGAGAAGCCATGATGCTAGAGGGGATATCCAGGGGTGTTGATGAGGTCGGGTTGACACCGTCGTCTCGTCGTGTCTGTGGTAGATGACGAGCGTGGGTGCCCCGCTGCGGGGGAGACAGGGACTTTTATAGGCGGTCCGCGAACGGATGGGCCCAATGATAGGTTCGGTGGCATGTTAGTGGGGAGTCCGCGAAAAATGTGAATAACCGAAACCTTAAGAAAAAAAAAAGCCACAATACCACAATACCAAAAATACTAAAAAGAAGATCAACATATTAGTTACTCTACATACTAAAATTACAATAAATAAAGATTAAATGCAAGCCTTTGGAGAAGGTTGCTTAACCCCTGTCTAGAATTATGCCGCCCTCTCGGAACTCTTAAAATAATATTAAAAATTTAAGCTTACGCCACTAGGCTACTTTGAATAGTTGGAAAAAGCATGCATAACATACCTCAATTGACAAATAGTAGGGCTGGGACATACAATTCAATCCTTCCTGTATACGTGCAAAAAATAACCACTATACATAGGCTCATGACAATTCATACACCACTCCATATAGCAACATCGGCTCACAACATTTACCTCTACATATTACTGCACTGTGATGCCAGGGACTCTATTTACATTGCATCATAAGGACGACCTTCTTTTAAGCACTGCTTAGCGGTAATATGCGACAGCACCACATGTGTAAACGGGAGAACGATCATAGTGAAAGAGAGAAAGAGAAAGAGGGAGTAAAGAGAGGGATTGTCAGATGAAGAGTATTACGCAAAGCAAACAAAAGAACAAAGCAACTATACTGTACACTGCATAAGACTGTCAGGCCGGGATCTACCACGAAGCCAAAGCTTCTAATTGGCCAATTAGCTACTGCCAGCGATAGCATCAATTGAATGGTTGAAATGATTTTACGGCAGTGCTTGACACTACAAACACTTACTGCAAACGCTTCGCGCATTTACCTTTAGCTAGTACCTGCTGAAATGGCGCTGCTTCTCTTTTCTTCCTTTCTTCCTCATCATCACCACCACCACCGCAGCCGCCGCCGCCGCCGCCGCTGCAGTACGTACGACGCTGTCCTTCTGTTCATTTGACGTCAAGTTGACTTCTTCTTTTCAACAGAGCCATCATGAATGCGTACGAGCTTTCCCTCCCTCTTCCTCTCTGCCTTCACCGCGCTGCCCCTCTCTTTTCAGGATACAGGCTCACAGCTTTGCAGAAACAACATCGCCAACAACGCCCAGCAGCAGCAGCAGGGTGGGCCAGTTCGTCATCTACCTGCTTTCGCGCATGAAGCGCCTGCTGACCTGTTGATTTAGCACATCATTCTTCCTCCAGTATGGCCAGAAGGCAGTCGCCTCCTCTGGGTTGACGTTTCGGGTCAGCAGCTCGCTCCGTACACCAAGAACGCACGACAGCGCGCTGCCCTTGCCTTGCCTGGTCGTGCCGTGATCTTTTTAGGGAATCCGATTCGGCTACAACAGGTAACGGGCATGCGGGACTCGTATGTGAATGCCTTCATCATCCAAAGTCGAGGCGCCCGTGTTGAAAACCCTTGCTCTTCGTGCTTTCAAAAGCAGGCAAGGGACACGGACTTGTACGCAGCTCCCTTTCCCCATTGCATTCGCCTCCCGGGCCACTTTGGTGGCTGCTGCGGTAATTGCAAGTGGCCGGATCGCGCTGCTTCGTGCTCCAAACGGGATGAAGTTGTGAATGTGTGGGCTCCGGTCCCGGACCGCGTACGCGCGCCGGATGTCCCTTTGGCCCTCCTTGCTGCCGGATCTCGAGCGGAGGACCCCATCCTCCTGGACGAAGAAGATCCGGTGGTGATCTCGGACGATGACCCTGAATTCTTCATTGAAGAGGAGGATGGAGCCGATCCAGTGCAAGACGAAGAGACCGATATCGAGAACGAGATGGATCTGGTCCCTATTCGTGATGATGGACCCGCTGGTGCTGGCTCTGCTGAAGACCCTCTTCGGCTTGATTAGGTATGTTGATATTTCTCTTTTCTCTACATACGCATCAGCACATCCCATACACTTGCACATAGATAGAAAGCCGATGAAGCCTTGGTCAATAACCTTGTGTGGAGGCACCAGGACGATGGCTGGCACCTTCACGTGGTGTCCTGGGTCAGTAGCTATGTCTTGTATGAGATCCATAGCGAAGCAAAGACCAGCCGACTTCGTGTATAGTAGTAAAATGATATGCGTTTTGCATATGATCAATTGTGGAATCATCATGATTGCATGTCATTGATGTTGTGGGGGATGTTTGGATTGTGTTCACTTTGTCAGAAGTGGAGGCTCAGCCACGAAGAAAGCGAGGCCACGGGGACACCGATTGAGGCATAACGCTTCAATCCACCGGATCAGATGAAGGGACTAGATGCATTCTAGTGGATTATTCATGTCACAACCAAAGTTGTATGCATTTATCGTAATGTAACAGTACATAAGGCCCTAGCCTGCCGCCCCATTTGGGGCCTCGTCAGGCAGATCAATCCAATCCCCTCTTTAGCACACACTTCACTCTTGACATGGATCCTAATTCGAGACACTTGCACCTTTTGCAGCCTCCACACCAAGGTGCAACCGAACCAGGTGTCAAGCAGCCACCTACCATGGCTAGTGCCGACAAGCCTTATGGCATAAAGTTTATACCTTCCATCACGCGACATCTCCGAGCGATAGGTCACAGGGTGCGCAAAGCGCCAGGCACAGAATGTTTACGGGGTAGCGTAATTTTTATTTGTTTGTTTACTTTATAGCACCTAGCAAGAGGGATAAAAGTATCACAATAGGTATCTCAATAAAAAAAAAAGAACAAAATAGGCTTCATACCCAAGCCAGAAATCTCAAAAACTCAATACAGCAGGTTATGCTGCATCTCACATAACAACACAATGACTGACTTCCAACTCTATCCAAATTGAACGCGTTGCAGGTGGCCAAATTGAAGAGGATAAAATGCTTGCAAGGGCAACTAAAAGTTAGCAAGATTCGCATTTACAGAAGGGATGGGAGCCACATACGCACCTCTCTTCCTTGGCCACTTCCAACCTCAACCTCTCACACACACCTCAAACCTGAGACAACCTCTATAGATTAGCATTCCGAAATACGAAGGGGAATACAGGGCGCCTCCTTACCAGCCAGCCCGGCTTAAGGTCAGTACGTCTGATAACCACTAAAGGTCAGCGGTGGTTAACGCAAAAAGAATACAAACGTACTGACTGGTTCAAGTCACATCTGCTTGGCAAGGCCACTACAAGTCAGCAATCGTCAAAATACTAACTACATCATATACTTACCTCAAGCTAACACCAGGCATAGCCATCACAATGCCTACTTTCATCGTCAGTCAGTAGTAACTCAAACCTTATCTTAAGGAGAAATAATCACTTACCAACTAGAACCACATTTCAATCGGCTGCCCACAGCGGGCAGGCCATCCCGTACAAAACAGGGGACTTCCTTATCAAAGGGAGCCAATACGACATTATCGCGCGAGACCGAACATTGCGTACGGAGGCAGAGAGCCTCAAAGGGTGTTTATTCGGCGAGGCCAAGGAAGACTTCGCGGCTAAAATTAATAGGTTAGCAATATATACTCAGTGGCATATACGTTACTGCCTACAACTCGCAGCCTTTGGCTGCTCCATCCTGCTCTGTATCGTCCCGTACGATATGGTTGAATTTGTCGATCGGGAGCGTGAGGCGCTCAAAGCTCTGGCTGATAAGATCCGTACGGGCCAAGCTTCCAAGGCAGAGGTCGAATCCATCGACTTAATCCGTGACCTGAGTACAAATGTTAGAAAGGGGTTCCTAGGGCCGATATGACACTTACAATCCGGGATGGCTGGCGGAACTGCGCGACAACGTGATCGCGTTCGTGGACTAGCAGCGAGGATGCGGTTAGTGAGATGCGGTCCGAAAGGAGATAGCTAGCAAAGCTTACCGACGAGGAGGAGTAGTCGGGGCTCTGCCGCTTAACCTTGGTCAGTATACAAGAAACAGTCTCAATTCACGGAGAAGCCAAACGGACCAGGCACGATCTGTGGCCACGTACTGGAAACTGTTGCAGCGGGCTTAGTAAGTCAGAAAACCTGGCAGAGTGTACAGGGTCCAGGGGGCCTTACGGAGTGAAAATTCTGTTGTGTTAGTTTCCTGCTGGGGATCTCGACCGGTCAGAAACTCGAAAGGAACGGTTCGGCAAAGGAGAGGTCTTACGGTCGGAAAAGTCTGTTGGCGTTAAGGTTCTGCTGGCAAGATGGCTGCGTCAGCAAAAGTCTAACAGCGAGGGTCTGAGGGGAGGGAGGAGGGTCATACGACGGAGGCGTCGGTGTCTGCAATCGGGTGGACTGGTGCTGAGTAAGCTGTCAGGTGAAAAGGGGCACTGCATTGCGCATCAGGGACTTACATACTGAGGGAGAGGAAGAGGGAGGAAGTCTGCATTGCATCATGAAGTGAAGTGGAGCTGAGATAAGAATCAAAGTCATTGCCCGTTATCAGGTGAAAGGTCACGTGACATCGCAGCACAGCAATTGCAACAGTAATTCAACTAAAGATTTTGTTTCCAGAGAGGAAGACTTGGTGATGTTTGGGCTGCCCAAGTGGTTTCAAGAAGAGTCCCGCTGATGTGGGTCTTGGCAGAAGCGTGAATGGGGGAGCGCCCACTCGAACTGGGGAATAGTGAAGAAGCTGATGGCCCAGTCGGCGGCGACGGCGCCGTCCTCGGTCATCAGCCTCGTGAAGTCGGTGTGTTGGAGCTGGGCGCGCAAGAGCGCCCTGGCTGGGCTCAGAATCGGACAGTAGACAAACAGGTGGAAGACGGTCTGGCTCCTGTATCCGCACGGACACGCCGCCGTCGGGGCTCTGTTGACCTTGTGCAAGAAGGCGTTGAGACCGATGAATTCGGTCCGGCACTGGATCAGCATGCTACTCTGGGCCCGTGTCAGGCCGCGATAGTAGCGAAGGCTGCCCGGGCCCCAACCGCCCACCAGGGCTGCCGGCGGGTCCTTGTTCTTTTCGAAGGGGTAATCCTGGGGGCGCGTCAAGCGTCTGTTGGCTCGCTCATCGAGGTACTTCTGCCATTCTGCGCGGCACTGTTCCAGGGCTTGTTCCCTAGCCGCCCTGTTGATGGCCCTGTTGCGCGCCTTGGTGTCGAGCCACTGCGCGATGGGCAGCAGTCGATCGTCCTCGATGCCATGCGAAAGTCGATCCCAGGCCCTTTGGCACACTACGCTGGCTTCCACGTCGATGCGCTCGTAGGGGGGGGCCTCAGCAACCAATGTCGGCTCAGGGCGGTCCACATCTCCCACGAAAGGAAAGTGGCCCTTGGGCTTGATCAGCTTGGCCCGCTGGGCCATCATGGTGCGGTAGAGGAAGATGTGGATGGGCTCGATGTGGAGCTCTTTTTCCAACACGCGTTTGGCGCATCTCCGGAACGAGCCAGACACAGCATGCAGGCAGGTGTGCTGCAGCTTATCGAGGCGCTGCAGGTTCTCTGCGCTGAGCCGCCAGCCTCCTGTCTTGCTCCAGGTGTAGATGAACCATGCCTGGCAGGCATACGAGATGGTCGGACGGATCTTGGTCACGTAGATCTGCCTGGCAGCTTTGAGGCTCAGCCCATAGACGCTGTTTGATATGCGTTTCAGGTATCTGAGTTGCTTGGCCACCTTTCTCTCGATTTCTTTGATGTGTTCGTCCCACGTCAGCCGGTGATCCACAATGACGCCGAGGATGTTGAGTTTGGTCTTGAGACAGGTTTCGATGTTTTGGAGCCCGGGGATATTGGGAAGCTTGCTAGAATCAGCTCCCTTTTCCGCTGGATGCTTGAAGTGCATTATCTTGTACTTGGGCGGTGAGAAGGTGACACCAGCGGGCCCAGACCATTCCAGGATGCGCTCGTGGATTTGTTCCAGCGCGGTGCAATTGTCTCGATAATTGCGCGAGACGACAACCAGGTAGGTATCGTCGACATAGGCATACGCTGAAACGCTTGCAAGCTTGCTTTCAGCGACCTGCTTGAGGATAGGCGCCGAGAAAAAGAGAAAGAGAATGGGCGAAAGTGGCGAGCCCTGAGGGATGCCAATGTTGACAAAAAACGACTTGGTTGTGCTGCCGGGCATCTTCAAGACGGTGGTGCAGTCGGAGAGAAATGACCAGACAAACTTCACCAGCCACGTGGGCACTTTCTTCTCGACGAGGATTTTGAGAAGTATGTCGCGCTTGACCCTGTTGAAGGCGCCTGAGATGTCCAGGCTCATCACCGTTACCGCCTTCTTCCATTGCTTCTTCCTCCTTCTTGACCACGCCTTGTAGACACGCTTGAGGATGGCATGGACAGCACTAGAGGTAGACTTGCCGGGAGCACCATACTGCGAAGCAGGGAGGAGGTTGTGGTCTATGGCCAGTTTCTTGAGACGATTGGTGACGATCTTCTCGAGCAGCTTGCCCAGAGATGGAAGGAGTGCAATTGGTCTCCAGCTCTTGGGATCGCTGTAGTTCTCCTTTCCATCCTTGGGGAGGATGGCCGTTATGGCGTGCTTGAAGCTCTTCGGGTGATGGGACAGTGCAAGGCAGGCCGAGAAGAATTCGGTGAGGATGGGCACAAGCTCAACGCGGGCCATCTTGAGGGCCTCGTTGGCGATGCCGTCATAACCCGCGGCTTTCCCAGTTGGCAAGCTTTTGATGAGGCGGTCGACCTCTTCCTCGGTGAGACTTTGGTCGGCCGAAAACTCGTCGTTAGCGAGAAAGTCTGGCATGGGGAGAGGAGGGGCAGAGTCACCGTCGCTGGTCTCGGGCCACATGGTGTCCCTCAAACAGTTTCCCTTTTCTTCCTCGGTCGTGTAAGTGACGCCGCCAGACTTGAGAGGCGGAATGCGAGTCTTGTCTTTGGGCTGACACATTCGCTTGGCAAGCCTCGCCATCCGATAGACGCCTCTGCCATTCTGCGTCTGGCTCGCCACGCGATGTCTCCAACGGAGTTTCTTGGCCCGCCGCTTCCCGTAGATAGCTTCCTCGACCCGCCGTGTCCAGTATCGACCCCACTTTTTCTCCTTCTGTCGATTGGTCGAGGCCTTGGGCTGCTCTCGCCCCTGAACAGCCGACCGCAACGCGGCACCGTATCGCTGAGGTTTGGGAGCCGGGTACCGAAGACGGGTGGGCACGCATGCATTGATGACTCGTTGAATCGCCTCGAGAATCTCTTCGGCGCGTCGGTCGAGTTGTTCAATAGTTGTCAGATTCCCCCGTTCGAGTGATGCTATCACGACTTTCATCTCCGCCATGAAACGCTCTTTGGGCGTTTTCCACCATAGCCAACTCCTGGTATCGTCCCGATACAGCTTCATGTCGAGGGTCATCTGAATGGCACGATGATCACTCGGCCTCCAGGAAGGAAGTGGTCTGACACCGCACGTCCCAAAACGAGGTCGGAGCTCGTTGCTGATGAAAGCGAGATCAATACACGATGCGGTCTTGTCGATCGATTCCCCGCACGTGGTCGAAACCGCGCCGGAAGAGACGGGCCGACGAGGACGAGAACGAGGACGATTCAACCTCTCGGAAGCGCCCTAAAACCGGGGCTCCCTCCTTGCCCAGAGCTGCCAATTCGGGTTCACGTGGCTCAAACAGGAACAAGCCGCCGTTTGCCGGCAAGCCTAGAGGCAGGCCATCAGGGCTTCAGCAGGCCAGTCAAGATCCTCTGCAGAAGACGTTATCTTGGAACCCCCATGCAGCACCGTTCACACCTTCCACCAGCCAGGTGGCCGCGCCTCAGTCAGCTTCCTCTGTAACCCCGGACAAGGGCGCATCAAACGTCGAAGATGCCGCTTCACAGGAGAGCGGGGTTGTTCAACAAGTCCAATCCAACGATGAGGCCACAACATCCTTCCATTCTAACACACCATCAGTTACACCCGTGACCCCCGAAGCTTTAGATAATACTCGACAGTCTGGAGCCACGAGACCTGACGACCTGACCGAGTATGAGCAGCCTTTAGACCGGCAAAACGGCTGGTCTACTAACAACGAGTCTGGTGAGGAAGAGTGTAGTGAGGGAGAGTGTAGTGAGGAAGATTCTAGTGTCCAACATTCGATCCCTTCATCTCCCTATAATTTTTAGGCATCACATTGATGGGACGCTTTCAATATGGGGATACAACTTGGACGCGTTTTAATCTACGTTGAAGTTTTCTTTATTAGCTACACCTTTGTATTGTATGATGCTTATTGGTTTGAAACTACCTACTTCTAGTCCATTAGTCTTGCTGACCAACGTCCCGTCAAGTTCCATAGCAATCGTGTGGTTGTGAAAGATCTATTGCTTCCTAAGCTCAAACGTGGCAAACGTGAAGGAAGTCGCTCAAGTAGGTCACCCGCCCATGCCCAGGTTGCGCACCAGCACGAAGCATTTGGTTCGACTGCCAGTAGGCCTGCCACCGGCCAGTGTCTTCTTGCCAACCAAATGGCTCCCAGGCGGAGGTCAAAAACCAATCCGTTGACGAGAGGTTACATTGTAACACGCGTGTTGGCTCAAGAATCAGGCTTCCAGCACCAGACCAACAGTGCGCATGAAGAATACGAGATCGCTGATGTTGACTCCTGCGCCGCCTCCTTAGGCATCTGCCAAGCTCTCCCCCGTCCACGGCCTCTCATTATCTCTGTCTGTTGCCCTTTATTTGGCCCCCTGTCTCTGCTTGTTTCGGCTTCCCGAGCCGCCCTGACCGCCCTCTTGTTCGTTTTCGTCTCCTTCGGGGCACGGTTGCTGCAGTTGGGTGATTGAATGCAACAAACAAACCATCAGGATTTCGACAAGAGGAGGCTGACTAAGACTATGATAATTTTTAAACGAGTGACTGTACATGAAACCCCCTGAGTCAACCAAACCACGGCACGTATCCATGATGAACCCCTATAATAATTGTTAAACGAGCGACGGCGAATGAAACCTCTCGACTCAACCAAACCACTACACGCATCCATCAGCGAGCTCTTCCGAAAGAGACCACTCACTCCCCCAGAACAGCAGTAAAGCACTAAGAGTGCATTAAACTACTGCGGCTGCACCTGCCTGCCGCCTGCCACCCTTTCGCAATCTCTGTCCGGACTTGCGGACCCGAAATGGTGGCGTCGCTCGTTTTGCGGGCGCGACACTGATCCGCACAGAATCATGCCTGGTTAGGATCTGCACCACTTGCTCAATTGCTTTGGCCATGTCGCTGAAGACCTCGGGTGATGCTGCATCAGCGATGCTGGATGAGTCAGTCGAAATACCCATGTCGCTATCGCTGAATATGTCGTCACTGGCAGTGTCTCGAGTATCGGAGGATGTGTCCACGACCTGTTCGGGGCTTGAAACAGCGCCCTGTAGTGGCGGCAACTCTTCAAGCTCAGATTCGGGGTCGGGGCTAGGTAGGGGTTGCGGCTCGGCCGGCGTCTGGGTACGCATCTGCGACAGATCCTGGCCAAGCTCAAAGTTGACGAAATCCCAAGCATCCTGTTCTGTTTGGAAACCCTTGACTGTTGGCCAAAGTCATATTGTCAGTTCGTTGCGTTCTTAAGATCAAGCATTCATCCACAAAGACTACTTACAGCATTGACCCTTTACGCCGAGGACATATTCAGAACACTCGTCCCATCCCTTGAACACGCCCCGCTTGAGCACGTTCCGCTTCTTATCCCTGCCCACTCGCACGCCGTACCACAGGGGCTTTTTGTGAGCCATAGTTGAGTGACGGGACGATATGACGGATAGCTTGGGTAGACTCAGGGCACTTCGTTGTCAAGTGAATAGGTGGCGTGTTGGAAGAAAGAACGAATGAAGGAAATATGGGATTGTGAGCTTGAACCACGGTCCTGTGAAGGAGGTTAAAGAACGGCGAGATTATTGGGATGATCACGCAGGCTTTATAGGTAGACGAGACTCGCCCAGTAAGCGTATCGGCGGCCTCCGTGATTCCTCAGGGGGCATAATCCAAGACTGAAGGGCCTGGCTGGGATCGGATCATTCGGTGGGAAGAAGCAGACCGGCCGAGCTGCAGTTCAAAATGACATTGCGTACTACCAAAGATCAGTCTAGAAGCAACCCCTTACGACAACTAACAAGGCCCGGTCATCCCGGCAGAACACGACAAACAATAATCCAGCCAATCGTAGGCCCTCGGCTTTCTGAACTTTGACTGCTACTAACCACAATTGTTCAGTGTTCAGGTGAGGAGCATGGTTGTCTTCGTCATAGCAGCCAGGATCTCGACGACTAGTCAGGAACTGAGACGAAAAATAACCAGCCACTCGGTGTGGACCCAATTTCGGCGAGATCTCTACAGTACCTAGTCCCTGACACCGGCTCCACCCAGGGAGGAACAGAAAAAAAAGCGTCCGGTGTCGGCACCGTCGGCTGCGCCTGCTGGTCTGGGACGCCCGCTTCTGCTCGACAGAATCAAGGGTGCCCTCAAGTCCCCACAACCTGGTGATAAACAAGCCGAGCCAAAGCCTTCTGCTGTAGAGATGCTGAGGCAAGCCCGACCCGCATGTCATGAATCCACAAGGCCTTTCTCAAATTGGAGGGTCAGGGTGAAATGTTCACGGGTGCGCCAAAGAGAGGATTGACTGCTAATGACACCGTGGACCGAGGCTTGTACCTCATTCAGGGTATGCAAGGTCTCGATTCCTTCGTGGCTGGGTCTGGGCCTCCACTTCTGACAACCTTGCCGCCAAGAGCCAAGCCACCATTCATTGGTGTTCACTTCCTGTCAAGGGCATAGGTAGGG
>JAADYS010002003.1:0-12013 GCA_012931995.1 Fusarium albosuccineum | reverse complement strand
GCCTTTCCTATATCTAAGGTACATTTAGCTAAGACGTATTGCGGGTCCTTATGCCGCTTCTTGCATGTATATGACCTCTCTGGTTCAACAGCTTTCACCCTCGGCCCGGATACATTGCTTTTTGGAACTGGGGATATCATTTCCATTATCATGTATCTAAAAAGTCTAATACGCCCTTTTGCTTGAGCGTGTCTCCCAAAACCTGTAATTTCACTGGTTTTAGCAGGAACAGATCAAAGCCGCTCCCATATGCCTCCCTCTGTGCTTCTTCCGAAGCAAGGCCGGATAGGGCTAATATTAAAACACCCTTCTCAACGCCGTGCTGGCTCTCAAAAGCCCTTATTTGCCTGGCGGCCTCGAAGCCGTTCATTACAGGCATTGATATATCTAACAAAATACAAACATAACTTTGCGGGGACTGCATGTATAAGTCCACCGCCTCCTTACCGTTCAAGGCCGTGTCATACGGCAACTGTAGTTTCTTCATGTATGCAGACAGAATCTTAAGGTTGATATGGTTGTCATCAACGAGGAGGAACTTGCTGGTAGTCTCGTCGGGTGAATCGACCGCTAGCTGTTCACCTGGTGGGGTGTGTATTTTCGGCGCTCTCCCGAGCACACCGCCGGAGCTTTGTGGCCGGAGAGAAGGGCGAAGTTGTGATTGAGAAACTGCATACCTAACCTTTCTAGGCTCGGTTTGTGTAGTAGGCATCGAATAGCTCGCATTACGGCCTGGCGCTGACGGTCGAGGTGCCTTGAATGGACTGACTGAGGGGGAGGGATGCTCGTAATCGATCCATCGACTGTAGGCAAGGGCCAATGTTTTGGCAAGCTTCCGCGGACCGGCTCTGCATCATGGCCCCGTTAGTACCGTAGTCCATAACAGACATATCACCAAGGCAAAGGCAACTTACGGCTGTGGCACAAACTCAAAAATCCCTCTCCATCCGGCCGTCTCAGACTCCCTGGTCATGTCGTACGCAGCCAAGGCGTCTGAGCATAAAACTACGTTTGGGGCATATGCGAGCGGACTCATGTCTTGAGACGCGGTGGGCAACGCGTCTTGAGTCCAAAGTACAAGGTCGGGCTGTTTCGTGTAATCCTCATCCGCGAGCAACTCGAGTTTTAGCCACTCGCGGCAAACTTGGTCTAGGGCGTTTCGCAAATCCAGACTTGGGTCAGAACCGCTCACGGGCTTGGATATGATGCGCACGCGAAGTCCAGCCAGGCCCAGAACCTGGTCATTAAATTTGACCTGGTGGTCTGGGAGCTCGAGAGCCGCCTCGGATGCGTTGGGTCTTTCGAGTGGAAGTAGTACAGTGGCCAATGTGCCAACGTCAACTTGGCTCTCGATCGAAATTTGACCTCTTAATCGCGACACAATCTGCTTGACCAAGTTCAGTCCAACGCCGGTTCCTGGTGACAAGTTGTCTTCTTGACTAAAAGGCTTGAAAATTCCTCTGTTGAGGTAATCTGCACCGATGCCCTTGCCCGTGTCTTGAATCGTGAGCCGGATCACTTGTTCTGGTTTGCGCCGTCTGATGGACGTTGTTTGCTGCGTGAGGGAGATGGTAACAGTCCCCTGGCGCGTGTACTTGAACGCATTGCCAACAAGGTTCATTACAATGCGACGGACTGCTCCGACTTGGAAGCGGAATAGCCAGTCACAACTAGCATCCAGGGAGAGGATGACGGTTATGTTTCCAAAGAAGAATTGCGACTTCTGGCCGTGCACAATTCCAGGGCTAAGCTGATCCATGGCCTCAAGATAATCTGAAGCAGAATTGGCCGCATTGTCCGCGTGGAATGAGCTGGCGCGTTGTCGGGAAACGTGTTGGTTGATGGACTTGTGCTGGAAATTGAATCCCGCAAAGACACTTTCAACCACCTCCTCAACAAGCTCGTCAACCGGGTAGTTACTGACAAGACTCTTCTTTTCGAGCCCCTGAGACGTGGATGCATTAGTATGACTCGAGTGCTTTCCACCAATGGATTTATTATTCGGATCGGCAAAGCTGTTGACTTTGGAGTAGTCGAGCAGGTTGTCGATTGTGTCTAGCAGCGTTCGCGAGCAAGTCTCAATCGTATGAGCGATATTGCACTGAAAAACGTCGAGCTTCGTGTCGGCAATGAGCTCTGTGCTCAGTAACACCCCGTGAAGGGGAGACCGTAGCTCGTGCGATAGCGATCCCAGGGCGTCTGACTTTGCCTTGTCGGCTTGTAGCGCTTCAAGGCGTACGACCTCGGCTATAGCAAGCATGCCAAAGGCTCTCAAGTAACTTAGCTCGCCTTCAACGGTAAATGCTCTTACGGGGGTGTTGGTATACACCAAGCCGCTGGCACACCACCGCTCCTGTCTGGGGTCCCAGACGGGGAAGAAGGCTACGCTGCGAGCTCCCGGGAACGCGGCAGAAATTGCTTTACCCTCTCGCTGGCGGGACAGGGGTTTGGTCTGGGTCTCACTGCGGTGCGTATCTTGACCTGTTGGAGGTACCGGAATTTCCGAGATCCAAGAGATTACCTCGTCGGATGAAGAATCGGATGTTTGAAGCTCTCCGTCGTCGCTGAAGTTGAAGATCTTGCCCTGAGGGTATCTCTTCAACATCCTTTTCATAAACTTCTCAGGTAGCGACACGGAAGCCTCGGAGTGCCGAGCACGGTCGATGCTGGACGTCGTCGAGGTGGAATACCCCCTGATGTCGCAAATAGGGCCGCCCTGCTCCTCAACTCGACCGTGGGTATTTTCATCGCTACTTGTTGAAGACAAAGACCCGACATCGCCAGTGGCTCGAGTCTTTTGAGCACGATAGCCAGCCATGGTCGCATCGAGGAAGAGACAGCCCTCGACTTCAACCGATTCTCTGATGATGTTGGCAGCCCTTGAAAATACATTCTGCAAGGTTCGATTCTCCTTCATCGCATCCGAGATGTCTTCGGCACGGGCGAGCGGGTCATGGATGAGGTCGTGTGGCATCTGTGAAGGGTCGTTGATGAGTTGAGGCGTACCCGTGGCTATCTCATCACTGTCTTGTTGTAGGGACTGTTGCCTCTGGTTGAGGCTTCCCTCGAGTAATCCGGCAAAGTCTGTAAAGGCGGTGGGGTTGGAACCTAGACGCCAACCGGACAGCGTCGAGCTGCCTTCAAGGAAGGACCCTAGGCCTCTGTTCATCCGTGTGTTTCTCCTGTTGGCAGCTTTGAGACTTTCAGTCTCGAGGTGACTGGAGATGGCGGACGAGATGTCACGCAAACGATGGGCGTTTAGGTCGGTCCATTGGCGCAAAGACGTGTTGAGTACGCTGTACACGCCGATATTGATACCTCGTTTCGTGCGGATGGGAACGGCGGCGTAGAAGGAAGCGCTGCGAGGGTCCAGCATGGGGAGGGTGCGGGCCTTGAACCTGTCGTCGTTTACCAGGTCCGACACCACGGTGACGGGGAGTTGGGTCCTGTCGCCATCCTCGGGGTCGTGGCTGGTTTGGTTCAAGAGGGTATAATCACAAGCATCATCGCCGCGACGAGCGGCGGTTCCACAAAGCCGAAATGGCTGGTTGTGTTCGTGATTCGGAACCGACGGGCGGAGGTATGTACCAGAGGTGGCCTCGGCTACAAAATACTGGTATTCCGAGTCGAAGAGGGACACAAGTGCTCGTTCTGCGCCCACTTGGTATATGCCGAGCTGAGCTAGAGCCGTGAGGATAATGTTCTCTGATGAGAGCCGGTCGGTATCTGAGGCTCGTTGTCGAAAGTCTTGCAGGGCTTGAGCGGTTTGGAACGGGAGCCAATGTCTAGGCGATGCTTGATGAGTTCCAAGGCGGCCATGGATGTAGATTGCTTCTCACCTCAACATTTCCCTCTCACGAACCGCCTCGGACACGACCTTGTGAGGCATGGCATGCCTCGACTGCGACGTGTCGGTTGTCATTGAGAGGGGTAAATGAGCTGATTTGGTGATGTAAGATGGCTGTAAAGCCTTGGACGGAACACGTCCGTCTTGCCCCGTCTGGCGACACGCGGGCGACAAGGGGAATGCAGGTTGAATAGAGAGTTGAGATGACGGGATCAACGGCATGAGCAGCGAAGCGATAGCTGGGAGATTTCTGGATCCAGTAGCAGCCTCGCCTTGTACAGTAGACGGTTGACGGTCTAGAACGTCCCAGTCGCCACATTGACGGAGGATTTGCCACAAAAGCGGGTAAAGCCACAGGCACTAATCAGCAAACGCCTGTTGTCTGTGCAGATCTCGCATCTGCCATGCTGGTCGATGACCAAATAATCGAGGTTTCTGTGAGCTATCGAGATTTCCATGATTTGAGGTCGGCTTTTGCCACTTGGGTCATCGAGATTGCTTCACTTTGCTGTCTTGCCGAGGATCTTCAGGTCCCCCGACCCCTACCGTACGTCATCGGCGATCGCCGCCCCACGCTGCCTTGTTTGCTGACTGTACTGTTGCAGTACGTTACCGAACTTAGATATCTACCCCTCAATCTGGCCTCAGACGCGTATCCGTACTGTGATAGGTACCTCCCTACTTAGCATGACGACTACACCCACAGCCTTGCACACAAACAAGATCGAAGGGAGCTGACGTACTGGACTCTTTGCGGAACAAGGCGGTTGTTACTCTGTTTGCCCATCTGGGCCAAGCGTTCGGGCTCTTCAATGCCTTCCCGACATGGGCGCCACGATCGACACTCTTCCAGCTGAAGTACTGGCCAACGTATTCGCGAGTCTCGACCGCTCTCAAAATGGAGGGCCTGCAGCTGGGTGCTGTCTACGTGTGTGCCGGCGATGGCGAGATCTTGCCCATCGTTACCTCCACGAGCACCTGGTGATAGTTGGCAACCGTCAGCTTGTCATGAGCTTCAGGCCACTCGCTCCATTACTCGCTCCCTCACTATTCAGCTGGGACTGCCTAGCGAAAGGGATACCGATTACGAGAATGAGGCTAACTTGAACCTCATTAGCCTACTAAGCCATGCCGTTGCCCACATGGCAGAGCTCGAGTCGTTTTCCCTAACAACGCATTCTAAATGGTCCAAATGTTCCATCAACAGTTCGACAATCAAGGCCATCTTGAGGACGCTCCCTACTTCTTGTGTCAACTTGGAACTTGATATAAGAACTAAATATGCGAATTGGGGTTGTTCGTCTGGGAAGCATTGGTCTACACATGTGTGTCAAGAGCGGCGCCGTCTCCTGCCGCGCATGCACAACGTCCGCCTTAACCTGCCTGTTACATGTGATGAAATGCTGGGCACCCGGAAACGGGGTGACGGTTTCACCGATGTCCGCCCCATCAGCCTTCCGTGTATGCGAAATCTTCAGATCGACTGCGGAAGCGGCCAGGAGCCCTGGCTGTCGATCATTCGAACTCTACAGCGTGTGTTGGAGCTAGAAGAGACGAATGCCGCCGAAGTCACCGTCTTGACATCTAATTTAAATCAACAAAAGCCCTGCTACTCAACACTGCTTCGCTGCCACGTAAGACCCAGCGATGGAACAACCACGTGGTCTTTCCCCATCACGCAGGTTCCACCACCACCAGACTACAGAGGTTCGGACGTATTGTATATGCGCACAGACAACGGAGATTTTGTGACACTTGGTACACAGGCACCATATGATTTGGCTGGGGGACGTCCGTGGAGGTTATTATCCACGGGCGTCAGGCTTCCGGCTACTTTTACATCTGACATGCCATGGGTCCCAGATGAAGAGCTTGGCATTCTAACTGAGGCGGAGTGGTTGGAACGGTACCCCCAAAACCAACCCGTCTTGGCGATCAACGAGAGGGAAACAGGGATGCGACTAATAGATGCTGAGGAGCGGGAGGGTACTGAATATCGATGTGCAGTGGAAATGACGCCCGAAGGCTGGGTGAGACCGTACACGGGAACCGTGCAGAGCATGCTGTTCAGGGAGACAGATGACCGTTCGAACCTTGCAGACTTGTACTTGCTGGGGTTTGATACAGATGCGGCACTTCCGCAGCCGACCCGTGGTTCAAGACCCGCTCATTTTGACAGAATGCGGAAGTTGGAGTCCGATATTAAACCGTTTTTAGGAAAACAAGAGTTAGGGTTTTAAAGCCAGTAAAAAGGCGAGTCTGAAACCTGGAGAATAGGCAAACCACTATGCCGAGTGTAGACTTAGCAGGGAGTGATGTCAAAGAGGGGATCTGTTCATCACTACTGCAGAATTGTATGATATTAGGGCTACTCTTTTACTCAACTGGAATAAGTTCCGGGTTATGTGCAAATCACTTACCAAATAAAATATACACTTTTGGTGTATCGCGATCCAACGTCAACGAGAACTCACATTAGCCCGCTATGTCGTTAGCCTTGAGCTTGGGACTCGGAGATTATTGATAATAATCTCCACACTTGAAAGCGGGCATATCAGCGAATTGGACGATGAACTCGGAATTTGTTACATCCGCAACTTTATCTAGGTACTTTAAACTCTTCTTAGATATAATCCACAAGAGGTGTTAATAATGGTGATGATTGAAGATGGTTGGAAACTGGGCCATAATTAACGAAGACGAGCATTTATCTGCCTGCTCAGACAAATATGTTTATTTTGAAGAGTAAGGTTTTGTATTAAAGGTTAAAGTAAGTTTATTGCTATATACTGTAAAGTATACTAGTTTATCTCGTTAAAAAGAATGATATTAGGTATAATGCCTCTAAATATCTTACTATATTTAGCTATTACTGCCCTACCTTAATCTACCTTTTGGTATTAAAATAAGGAAGAAGAGTTGATATAATCAATGACAAGTACCGCGTCGTTACCCAAGAAGCATCAAGTATTACACAATCCAGCAAGGTACAATACCCTCCGATGTCAACACATATACTACTCGATTCAATGAATAGCCCCTAGCAACATAGCTCTAAAATGCATCCAAGCGCAACAGGACGACATTTCAACTACAATTCGACTAGATCCCTAAATCGAATCGCGTACACACCCATGCATATCTCTCGCAATCTAAGAACAGAGGACTGACTCAGGCTTCACGGTCAGGGACGCGATTATCAGGTAGGAAGTAGATAACAGAAGAGGAAGATACCATGCGCGCAATAAAACAGACAGGTTGTACTTAGGCTGAGATCCACGATGCCCTTCCACATCGCTCAAGGCACGATACAAGTTCGGTGGTCAACAAAACACAAACATCTGCCCAATTCGATGTGACGATGACACCAAAGCCGGGATTGCATTAATCTGCCTGACGAGGCCTAAATCGGGTGACAGGGCTGGAGCTTTTATGCTGCTACATTATTCTAATTGCATATGAATTTGGCTGTGCCCGAAGTCATCAGCTGGAATGCATCTAGACCCTTCCATCATCTGATCCCGTGGACTGGGGCTTCTGCCACAATTAGGGTCCCCGGGGTCTCGATTCCTTCGTGGCTGGGCCTCCATTTCTGGCACACTGATGCCTCGACCCACCTGAGCTTCTACCTCCAAAGATTTGGTGTCTGACTCCAATCTCAGCTCGCCACTGGCCATTGTGTTGCAAAGTAACCGCTGCTGGGTACAGCGGCTTCAATCCGGTATGCAAGCCCTCGTTTTCAACACATTCCTACCGGTAGCATCAGTTCGCTCAGCTCTGCCCGCTTCCGATGGTTTCAGACGCAACCGCAGCAACTAACGGCCGCCAGCGACCCATCAGCTCTCATGTTGCGGCTCTGGGAAGAGGGGAAAGACCCTGTTTGGGAACATCACGATCCTAAGCAGGATAGAGGCTGTGACTGATGCAGGCGAGTCACCAAGCCAATGAATTGATCTTGGATGTATATACAATATATATAGAGTCACTGTGTCCGTCCTCAAGTTCCCATCCCAGGCACCGTTGAAATACAACAGCAACGGTACAACAAACAAACGCTATAAACTGGCGTGCGTCGTCAAGAAGACATGACTTGGCACACCCAACTTGCGCTGGTACCGGCCCTGGCCTGCCTGGTGACCGCCTGGTCCGGGTGCTTCGGCAAGTCGGACGACTGCTCCTCCAACCCGATCCCGCTACGGCGCGTCAACTCCAACAACTTTCACGATGCTACGTGCAACCTCAAGTGGACGAACGGTTGCACCGTCAAGGACAAGCCTGACGAGCAGAAGCCGCCGCCGTTCTGGCTGTGTGATACGCAAGGCGGGGCGTCCGGGCTGATCCCTATCGACGCCTACTCGTGGGCGCTACAGAGCAACGACTTCGCCCCGGACTCGGCCGGCTACACGCTTCACGGCCTGTGGCCCAGCTCGGCGGGCGGCGACGGCGCGAAGAACCAGCCCTACGGCTGTCTGAACGGCGAGGAGTTCGACGAGACGATCCTCACGACCTTTAGCGACCTGCTGAGCTACTTCTGGCCGACGGATCCAGAGTTCCACAACACAATGCAATGCTTCATCCTGTCCGAGTGGATGAAGCACGGCACCTGCGCCGTCATCCCATGCGCGGCGGCGGCGGCGGCGTCTGGGGCGTCATTCTCTCCATGACGATCCGCGCCCACGCCGTGCCCGACGGAGGTCTCAGCCGCGTCTTCATGCCCCAGAACGGCACCTTTTGCCCGGATGAGCGGCCGTTTGGCTACCAGTGGCTGCGCGCCATGTGGACTCGCTTCGCCGCGTGGCAGCTGATGCTCAACCACAAGGTCAGCACGCAGCCCGCCTTCTTCATCGACACGTCCAAGTACGCGACGGACGGCCTCTGCGGAGTCACTTGGCAGTTCAATTTTGAGTACTTCTACGCCGGCGGTCAGGCAGAGCCCGACTACATTCTGTTCCGCGACCGCCTCAAGGATGTGCTGCAGACGACCACCGTGAAGGAGAACAACTTCAAGTCGGCCTATGAGTACATCCTCTCTATGCCCCCCAACAAGTTTCCACTCGCCGTCACGAACCCGCTACCGGCGCCGCACCCGCCCTCCGACGCGGCCACCGGCTCTCAGAACTCAGTCTTTGTCTCGCGGCAGGCCATGGAGACAAAGTTCGCCTCGACCATGATGGACGTGCTGGATATCTGCGTAGCGTCCCTGAAGAATCCCGACCCGACGTCGCCGGCCCCAGGGGGCACTCGCTGCGGCTTCCACTACCTCTACACGTCGCTGACGGGCAATCTGGGGAGCTTGCAGCCGGGAGACACGGCTATCTCGCCGGGCTTTCGCTCGGCGCTCATGTTGTGGAATGCGCGGACCTTGACGACGCAGCAGTCGATGGACACGGTGTACAGGCTTGGGCCGAACAGCTATTTCTCCGAGAGCTCGTATGTGATGCACAACTGGACGGCGAGGTACTGGGGACAGAAGAAGTACGAGCAGTTGCTGGCTGTGAAGAAGGCGCACGACCCGGGGAATCTTTTCTGGTGCCATCATTGTGTGGGGGATAATCCGGATGATGCGTATGGGGAGTCGTTGGGTCCTGCGGTTGATTTTGCCAAGGGAGACGAGTCGCAGCGAGTGCTGGCCTGATATAACCCCTAGCCTTTGCAAAATAGGTATTCCATATGTAAAGGACTTGGCTACGCCTCTAGTAGACTAATAAGCGACTTGAGAAGAGACTTCCCAAGAACCGCCGTGCTAAAGCCAGGGTTATGGCCGGATGCTTGAGGTTTATTGCAAGCATGTAGCTCAGGAACCCGCCCACTAAAGTAAGGGGCAATTGTATAGTGATAACGTTTATCCTAGTGAGGTTTTGCATTGAGACTTTGTGCCACGGCACAGTCTCTCCATTGAACCCAATTTAAATATACACTTAATTGCCTCGTTACATGATGTAGTATACCACGCCGCTAATTTATTCAGTGCGATGATACAACAACATCCATAGATACTACGATTGCATTTTATGGAGCAATAGGGAGAGACCCGGAGAGCATGATTTGCAGGTTAAATATAACTACAAATAACCGGCTAGAATATCTTTTGATAGGGTTCTCTCGGCCTGGGTACGGGATATAACGGTTATAGGGCATCAATCTCCGCATCTGAAGCGGGGACATCAGCGAGTTGCATGATCAAATCCGATGTTGTTGGATCGGGGAGCTCCATACGGCCGCATCTGCAAATAACCCTGCTTTGCGCTGTTGTCGTGGCACCGCTAAATTCCCTGTAATGGGCGACCAACATGATGTTGGTTGAGCCGGTCCCGCCAGCAAATTATCCGAGTAATGGACGTATAAGAAAGGCGGATGCTAAAAGTCAAGGTAGAACCAACAAGAATCCTACCTCTGCGTTCTTTTCTGTCATTTCACCACTGCAGCCTCATCACAGAATGGCACAATCTCCAACCGAAGAAGCTGAGTCGCCGGTCGTGGCTCAAGCTACAGCTGCCGAGGCATTGCATTCACCTGAGCACTGGGCGCAACTCGCGGAGGTTCACGAGGAAGGTGACCAGGACGACGGTTATTCAGTCCTAGATCCTGACTCTGCCGAGACCACCGCATCCATCACTTCTAGTATTCTCCAGTACCGAACCATCCATGGACGAACCTTTCACTCCGAAAGAGGAGACGCACAATACTGGTATGCTATGTCGCATTATTAAAGCTAAACCGCTGCTAAATGGCCGTGTTAGGGCGGCTAACGATGAGCAGAATAGTGACTCCCTCGATATTGGGTAAGTAATCTTCCAAGGCCCCGAGCTAAGGCGCTAAATGTGCAGTCACCATTTCCAAACCATCTTAAACGATGGAAGGATATTCTCAGCTCCATTGAAGGAAGACGTCCAGGTTTGTGATCCTGTTAAACATAAAGGTTCGTGAACCACTTATTTAACAAAATACCAGAAAGTCATCGACATTGGAACGGGAACTGGTAGGTGCTGTTCACTCCTCCAAGTCGACTATAAACTCCTTTGAGCTAATGAGATCTTCCTGTCAACTTTAGGAATCTGGGCAATGTATTTCGATTCTCGGCAGTCTCGCTGGCGGTGTGCTAACTCTGGGCAGTGATTTCGCTGATGAGTATCCCAACGCCCAAGTGATCGGAACAGATATTTCTCCCATCCAGCCAACCTGGGTCCCTCCAAATCTGACATTGTAGGCTATTTCGCGTTTAGATATTGCGCTTTTTATATGCTGAACTCACACGCGACAGTGAAATTGAGGACTGTACCATGCCATAGACGTTCGAGCCGAATTCCATCGACTTTATTCACATGCGTTATCTGTTTGGCAGTATAAGCGACTGGAAAGAGTTATTCGGAGAAGCATACAAAGCTTGTAAACCCGGTGGCTGGGTCGAAAGCTGCGAATGCTCGCCCAAGATGGAGAGCGACGACGGCACGGTGAAAGATGGGAGCGCAATGAATGAGTGGGGGAGGCTATTCGTCCAAGGAGCCAAAAGGATAGGCCGGTTCTTCACTGTCTTGGAAGAGGGGATCCAAGAGAAATACATGCATGAGGCAGGCTTTGTGGATATCCAGGTTAAGAATATTAAGGTACCGTTAAATTCAGGCAGTGATTCATCCAACAACTGATCCTAGCTGACATGGCGTCCTAGGTACCAATTGGCGGATGGCCTAAAGACGAGACTCTCAAGGAAGCCGGCCGGTTTGCTCAGCTGGCTCTTGAACGAGACCTTGAGGGGTATACTTGCTACATAGCGAGCCAGTTCTTGGGCTGGTCGAGGGAAGAAATTTCTGTCTACTGTGCACAGCTCAGGCGTGAACTACACAACGGGAAAGTTCACGCCTTTTATCGACAAAAGGTCGTCTTTGGCCGGAAGTCGGAAGCAGCGTGATCGATAACTAGTCGGCTGCTCTGCGTAAGACGACACATCACCAGCAATAAATAGCTTTTTGCTCGAGGTCATCTGTTCTACTTTTGACAACCTAGTTTTAGATAAAATTCATTGATCTAACTACTGTAAAGTAATACCTATGACCAGTAACATTCTATCATAGAATAGTAATGGTCTTATTATGGAACTTGCCTTCTGTCTCGGCATATTATGAAACAAAGCCATAATCCACAGACTAATACCCTACATAAGTATAGTTT